>JAUMGZ010180535.1:0-14059 GCA_032359645.1 Pododesmus macrochisma | reverse complement strand
ATTTAAAGGAGAGGAATAGAAGAAGCAAAATTAACATTAAATCAGAGCGGTAAATATAGGACGACGAGGATTAAACTCCCCCCCCCCCCTTTTTTTGTTATATAATTATATTAATTATCAAAGTGTATCTAAATAAAACAAATATATTCATTTTGAAACACATATTATTTTATTATACTTGTGATCGATAATAACATCTCATAATCATAATTGTTTAACCCAAGTAATACCAAATTTTACCAACGTACACTGGTTGCCAATAATAATACAATAGTTGAAGCAAATAAAACATTGTTTAGTTTGAATTATAGATGTAACATATGATCCAAATTAAAAATGTGAACACTTAAATTTCCGCTGATTTGCAGGTGTGGCTTTTATATATGATTAACTTGTCATTCACAATTCTCTCAAATGTACATCTCCCTTTGAGTCGTACTAAGAAGAGCAACAATATCAAAAGGAAAAAAATAAATGCAACTTCCACAAATTACAATAAAACCAACATTACAAAGTTATCACTTCGTAAATCGGAAAAACACACCCAAACAAATCATATATTAAAAGATGCAAGAATAGGTTGATGTATTAGGTTTATCTAATTTTATTATTTAATGTTTTTGAGAGCATGGTACTTTCTACCAAACGAAGGCTCATTTTTATGGTTTAAGACGGCGCCAAGCGAACGAGCTATTTTCAAATGTTTCAAAGACTCTGGAACCATAAAGACAACAAGCATATAAACTATCTTTATATTTTCTGAATCTAGGTTGTCGCAAAACAGGGACAGGCATTGGAAATCCGATTTTTTAAACAAATTTAGGTATTTAGTCACGTCTAAACATGACAAAAACGCTTTTTTGTTTTAAAGAATTTAGAACCATCAAGATATTAAAAATTTGTATAAATTTTACATTTCGAAAATCTCTACCTTTAATAGATTGGGAATTGAACTAGGGAGGGCTTTAAAAATTATTTTTAAGGCATTTATTCACGATTGAAAATGGAAAAAATGCATTTTCGCTTTTTCTACTATATAAGTTACATGTATATAGCTGTATCTCGTTTCTTTTAACTAAAATGAAACCATATGAACATTAAAATTAATCAGTGAAATAAATATCAATGGAAAGAATATATAATGTTGTTTTGGAATTGAACGAGGGTGGATCGATATAAAACTTAATAAAAGAGTTATAATGATTGTTCCTATCAACTCCTATATATTTCATAGTGAAATGTCGTACAGGTAAGAGAGTCTGCGCATGCGCATTACGGATTGGGGTAAAATGTTGACTGTATGTATCTACAAGGAAGTGTGTAGGCATCAAGATATCCTCTACTTTAGACACAAAAAAGTGTAAATTTTCATTTCAAGAAAAGAAAAATTCCCAAAGCTATGTATATTACCGTCTGTGAATATATATAGACTGTTCACATTCTTAAATTCAGGTTTATATTTTGTCATCAATTAAATTAAAAAAAACGGTGGATATGATCGTTGTTTCAATTATCAATTATGTCAATACTTTAATTGCAGAAACCAACGCAAATGATAGTAACATGTAAAATAATGGAAATCCATATTGAAAATTTCCTTGTGTATATACTTATTACATGTAAGAATAAGGATGGACATGAATCTGATAAAATATAAAATTATACATGTAATTAGGTTATAATCAATTTCACCCAATAAACAAATGTAACTAACTAGGCTATTTCTAAAACGCTTTTATACATGAACAAAAATACTTGTCTACATTTACCAGTTGATAGTATTTGGTTTTGTTTATTTTAATCTCTGTTCACCTGTACACAAGTGTTATATAATACGGCATGGTTTGGATAACATTCTATTAAGTGGTGAATTAGTTCGTTGGCACCAGAGATCGTGGTATTTTACGTAACCCGGTTAACACCCTAATAAAAATGTTCTTTTTCTTCTTTCTTGTAGGAAGTGTCCATGCAAAACCTGATTTAGTCCCAATTAAGGTTAGGTCATTCTTGTTTATTACTTCTTCTGATACTAAATCTATAGTATCAATTACCTACAAGAAACCAACAAATATTTAAGTGTGTAAACATCAAATGTAAAAATCAGTAGAAGATGTTTTTAAAATCTCGTTAACAAGCTCTTTCTATGTGATGTGACTAATCAAACGCATATACCAGTAATATTCTATGACTACAATGTAATCACACTGCCGTTGAATAGTTAACAAATGTAAATTCAATTTTAAATTGATTTACAATCACTCTCTGTATTAGTTAAAACAAGAAGAAATAGGATCAACAGAAAAAATGTTATTGACAAACAAACAAAAAGTCAACACCAGAATGAACTAGCAAAGTACGAAGGGTATTAACAATTTATAATAGCAGAATTGGGGGAAACATATAAAACAGTTAAAGACAAAACATAAGACTATTGACAAAGAAAACAGTTGATAATTTTCACTTACTTCTAAATCGTCTTCCACAAAACGGTTGTCATGCTGAGATTCATTTAACTGATTATTTAAAGCTGTGGTTTCTCTATTATTTTTGAATGAGTTGACAGTATCAGATTCGGATGGCATTTTGTTCAATGTCTCACAACTTTGTGACTTTTGGGGTCTTTCATCACTGTTGAATTCTACAACTGTTATCAGTTTGACCTGCGTAAAACCTCTTGTTGTATTAATAGAGAATCGGGAACCTTTACAAGTAGAAAAAGTGCTGTGTCTTGTAATGTCCTTGAAGAAAAAAGTACATGGTCTTACAGTAAAACATTATTGATACATACTATAAGTATACGTATTTTGTTCTGCTTTCTACCCGTGTTACCTATGTAGTATTAAAAATAGTTCAGTATGTACGATGTAGATAGCCATTGAACTTAACATATCTATTGACGCATATGATCATAATACATGTGTAAATTATAAAACGGGTTTGATAATTGTTCATATTAGAGAAGACAAAAGATGTAATTGCTTCAGATATATAGACTTACCATGTCAGATTTTCAACAGACCTGATATCACTTTGTCTCTGATACGTTATAAGCTAGTTCATACATCAAAATGCGTACGTATTAGTTAAACAACTAAGCTGACATGCAAATCTACCTTCATGTCCTGACAAATATAATACTGTAGTTATTGAGTGATAAGAGACCTTTAGTTAGCTGTATTATAACGGCATTGATTTGTATTGTTAAAACTAGTAACAGATGTACGTCTATTGTATACGTGTAAACAATAGTATGCGCACTTTCTTATTTTCTGACTAGATCTTTTTTTCAAAATAGACAGACTGCAATACTTTATTTTGATAAAGAAGTTAATAGAACAAAGTAGTGAACATGAAAAACCAGACAATATTCAAAAAGGCGCACGTCCGCGGACATGGACAAATAAAAGGAAAATGATGGACGCACATAGACAAAATGACAAAAATACAATTATTAGATAGAAAGAAACATCGCGAATGTATATTAAATTAAAAAACTGGAAGTGAAACAAGGTGTTCTCGAAAGAAATAACCCGCCGCGATGTTTCCGTGTCATTACGGTTTTTTGGCAACCCTTTCTATAGTTAAATAGGAACACATGTCAACATTAGAAACTGTCACTAATATCGTGACGAAAAAGTAAAGAAGAAATTCCAGAAATGCCAGGCTAGGGATAGAAGCAGCATTAGTAAGAACCACGAACCAGTAGTGGTCGGAATAATCACTTAAACAAAACAAGAATCGGATCTTTACTCACAAAGCTGTAAATAAAGATATAAACATGTTATGCACCAACATAAGAGAAATCGTCTTTAAATTAATGTATATGTATATGTGTTGTACATGTATAGGGCCATAAGACTAAACTGAATGGAGGTGGTAAATGGAAGGGATATACATGATTTACTCAATCACTTTAAATCAACATTCAATGATCGTTTTGTTCTCTCTCATCCCACCTCCCCTCTCTCGCTCTCTCTCTCTCTCTCCGACATATCTCTTCATAATTCCCAATAGATTTGTCATCGTCTCTATAATTAGTGAATGTAATATCTGTCTACAGAAGAGAGAGAGGATCGACTCGTGTTAGTATGAATTAGATGTTAAGCATCTTCTTGTCGACATTTCCTTCCGACTGAGTCACTACTAAACATCAGCGTTCGTTGACTTGTAACGAAATCGCATACTTATACCGCCCACGAATATTTGGTCTTCAACCATTAAAACATTTTTAAAATAACTACATATGTGCATGCATATACGTTCTTTTAATATATTCGAAATTATATTAACGTATTATAGTATAAAGATTTCATAATGTTATCGACATGCAAAAAATACCTTTAATATTGTACATTATAACAGTCACATAGATACAAAAGTTAAAGATAAGAACGGCATCTACCAGACGCCAATCAACTTCAAAAAATAAAGCAAATGAAAGCACAAATACACAAAACAACACCTTAAAGTTATGTGAGTCAGCGTTAAATACGGAACAGGTTCTCGAACATATTCATTCAACTGCCCTGAATATGCTTTATATGTAAGGTAGTAAATTCGAAAAACCAAGAGAATATTCTCAAGCCGTAAGTCCATGGACATGGGTAAACAAAAGGAAAACGTTGTTTATCACTGTGATGACATTACGAAAGCAACAGAAGAATTGGGAACCGAGATCTTACAAAAAGAAGGATGAAAAATCAATGAGAGTCCGGATCAAATTCTACACAAGCGTATTATGATTGAAGAGTCATAGAAAATTACATATTATATTGAGCATATTATCCCAGACTATTTACCACGCATAGAGAAAACTTATTGCGTGTATATTTCGTATTAAACATGCAATGCATGTTCATACTCATTTTGTTAAAAACAAATAACAAGAAGAGTGGAATCAACGTTACGAAATATTATAGAAACCAACAATAGCCGTATCAAACAATTCATCACCAGAACAAAAGGAAACAAATTGACGTCACAACAATCCTCAAGTCTAATTATCCATGTTGATCGACTAAGGACGGTCATTCAGGCGGTGTGGTTAAACCATCAACCTTCCCACGTCCCACATGAGACAAGGAAATCAATAATTCAAAAACTTAAGACGATATTCTAAAGCCGTAAGTCCATGGACACGAGCAAACAAAAGGAAAACGTTAGACGCACACAGGAAAAAATAACTATATATACATTTATAAACTAAAAAAGCAAACAGAAGTCTTATATATGGATAACCTTTGTTAGATCAATTATACGGATTCCTATCAAGAAAACGTCGCTACATGTCAAGAATTAGATACAAGCTTAAACAATTCAACTACAACTTGATACTATTCCATAACCACCACCTCTCACTAATGATTAACAATACAATATTCACTAAAATTCATTTGGCTGCGCTCTCTTGTTGGCAATGCTAGCTAAATAGCATACATGTAAGACCGGCAAATGGCGAAATCCACACATAGGCTTTGATGACTGTGACACATGTAAATTGTCGTCTGTGCAATATGTGTTATCTTCACCTCTCCTTATATTACTTTGGAAGATTATAGATCATTAATTTTGTTCGTTGGTTGTTTCTAAGAAAGCCTTTTAAAAATATTGTAATACATTTATATAATTATGTAACATTTGTGAAATGAAAAATTTCATTTATTGGATATGTGAAACAATTTGATATAAACGCATGGGATTATTCTAATGAAAAATTCAAAATGGCCAACTTGATGGCTACCTTAGAAAAAATAACCATCTCATCTTCCCTGGAACGGTCATATATATAGAACCATTTATCTTTCTGTATAAAACAGGATGAGTGAAATCAACAGAATGGGAGACATTGACACACAAACGATATCTGCATTAACTTTATCAGCACCATAATAAAACGAAATAAATAGACGTTACAATAATCCCCAAGACTGTGGACCTACTTAGGACGGTCACCCAGCACGAAACCAGGAGGTGTGATTGAACCGGATAATGAGGTCTCAACCTTCCCGTGTCCCGCATGAGATAAGATTTAATAAATACACTTCATAGCGATGTCAAGCATCTCACCATCGAGCCGCCCAAATCATTTGTCTATAAAAATCTAAACGAGTAAAACATATTTATATTTTTACAAAAGGCAATTGGAAACATGAAAATGGGACGAAGCCAAGTGGTACATACATGAAAGATCCGTATATTTCACATATAGTTAAGTATATGAATAGTGACATTGATGAACAATCAGTGTGCTCGCAGAGGTACAACAGCAGCAACTGAGCCATTTTAAACTGCAAGAATTATATATATATGAAATTATTTTAAAAACGAAGTGTCAGGGGGGAAAGCTGGCTTAAGTGACAATTATTACATCAGTGTGAGCTCTGAAATAGCAAACAACGCGAAGGCTCGCTGACAACTAAAGGGACACATATCAGGACCAAGCCTTCTCGATATATGAGCTTTCAATTAAAGCTCTTTTGTACTCGGAACTACGCATGCGTACATCTCAGACAAGAAAAATAATGTTAACTTTGTCAAGGCATCCATCCCATTATTATGTAAATTGTATAAATTGTTTTTCTTTTCTCCGTTTATCCGGTATTAAGGAAGATGGAGGCTTAACATCACCTTTAATTTCATGTATATCTGCCTACAAAATATTTCATTACTTGTTTAACCACGTCGACTGGTTTCGTGCTAGGTGACCGTCCTAAGTCGGTTTGCATGGATTACTAGTCTTGATGTTTTGTTGTAATGTGAATCTTATTACTTATATTCTGGTGCTTAATTGTTTTGACGCAGTAATTGTTTGTTTGTCAATGTCTCTCGTTCTGTTTTTAAGATGGCTGTCATGACAGCAATTTAAAAATTGTTACATCTCCATCTATGATTCACAGTTATTCACATTGGCTTTACATATATTTGATATTGAAATATTTTTGAATATATTCAAATTTGTTGCAACGTATTACATTGGAATGTTAAAGTGACATACACACTATTGTACTATGAAAGCATTTACTTCAATAAAACGATTTATTTATAATCGCACTATAATAAGATGAGGTGTCATAAAATGAATACTGTTGATAATGGTTCAAGCCAGTGAAATATTGAAGAATTCACGAAGACTTGTCTTCTCTCATCAGTATGCAGACGTAGATAGGCTGCGCAGTGGTATAGTTTAAAATAGCACCAATAACCGTTAAAAGTCCCGTTATTTTCATGCAACGCATATAAGCCGTGCCAAAAAAACTGTTTCTCGTGCACAGGTAACATTGTATCCTGATACACCTATATCAGTGAATAATCTCTGTCAGATGCCATAAACACAAAACACCAACACTGTCTTAATATCTGTCTCGAACAATACTCATGTGAATAAGATAAAGGGGTGTTGTCCAAAATCAAAGCCTGTCAGTCATTTATAATTCGCCCCGAATTATAAGTTTTGATTAATTTTTAAAATTTGGTAACTTTGTGAAGATACATGAGCTTCAGGTTAAATTAATGAAAAGTTACTAACTTTCCATGCTTTATAAAATTACCCATTTTGAAAATAATATAAAAACCAAGCAATAATTACTATTCGTTGGTGTGTATGTATCTTTAATGCATTACTTATAACAGGTAATGAGAACTAAGACTTGGCAAATCACTAACGTTTTAGGTTCCCCTTAATGTTTACACATTGTTTAACTTGTGAATATGGATACACCAAAAAAAACCATAATCATGACATTGATATAAAATACAGGCGATTGGGCCATAGCAAAGTAAAACATTACGTGTTTTAATTTTTACTTTTTTACATTTTGCATTGTTGTCATGTTTTGTATAAAATTCTTTGGTTATAACAAACATACATGTATATATGTTGGTGAATATTGGAAATTTCTTAATCAAATATAACAACGACACGTATTATCTTACAAGTAAATAAACAATTACAAAAGCCAGGAACATGCACCTTAAAACGGAGGGTACATTAATTAGGCGGTTTAAATAGCAAATTGATATCGGTTTCAATTAAAGCATTAATTGTAGACAAAAAAAAAGTTCTGAAGTGCTGAAAATCTGCAGCGTAGACGCAGAGACTCACAAACATTTAAAGCACATCTTTAATGTCCTGCTCACAATGAAAGGAAAGGGATTTTTAAAATTCCATGCATGCAAACTTGCACTAAGCTGTAGTCCAACAATACAAGAGGACATAAATCGACGGCATGTATATATCATACTAACGTCGACTTATATTAAATTTATCTTGTTTACAAGGGAAATGTGATTGTATTACATGCACAAATACATGCATTGCGAGTTACTCATCTAGATTTATCCCGACAAAGTCACAATAAAACTTTCAGTATTATGACACACAGCATGAAAGATGGTAGATCTTTGTGTCAGATTATTACATATGAAATGTTATAATATTTTTAACAAGTGTTTAAGAAGCGAAAAGGGGTGGAGCGATTCTCTTGAACAACCAATCAAATTCTACAATTTATAAATAAAGGCGGGGTAGACAGATGTTATTTCCAGCTATCTATGCACCGTACAATCCAGCTTTAACGTTGTAAAATAATGGTGGAAAGTTTATTGCGACATAAAATATAAAATATCAGAATAATAAAACAACTTCTAGTGAGAATTAGATAACAGTTTGTTTTATTTGCATTTCGAATTTGAACAGGAACAGTCAAGCCTCAAACATGCGCTGGGAAATTATATTAACCTCTGTTTTAACGGTAAGAAATGTAATTAATATATATACTTGCTTTCATTATAATAAACACATTTTACATTTCTATCAAACCTTCTTTATTGTGAGCCTCAAATCAAGCTTGTGTGAACAAAGACTTTATTCTCAAATCAATATCCAACCAGATTCATAAGAACGAACTGCTGTACGTTGTTTTCTAATTTTTTGTTTAACTTTATCTTTTAAGGTGATATTTAACCAGGTTTTCATAACGTCAGGTAAGTTCTTTAAACCATATATATTTTTACCTTTAAAGCTTTATATTTATGCTGAGCTGTAAAAGTATATAGTACCTTTGGTTGTTTACATACTGCTTGTGGCGGCAAGTTAAGCAAGTGCAAGTACTCAAAAAACTAATATAAATGTACTTCATGCAACAAAGCCGTTGTATTTTCTATTGTATTTTAACAACTGATAACTTACACTATCAATGTTTTCATCTATCGTTCACATGTGACATAAATGTGGTTTAAACTTCTTTCTCTGTGTGATATACGTAACGAAAGTACCGTCGTGAACAACTGGTTACTTTAATATATCGTACATGAGTATATGTATCACATTAAACTGTGCATGAACATAATTAAATGTTAATTAATCGAGGTCAAACGTTAATTCTAATTTATTTGATTATAATGATTTTATTGACAATAAGCTCAGAGACTTGTACGTGGACGACGATGCATTGCGGCGGATGTGGCGTTCGTTTTGGATACGTCAAGCAGCATTTGGGAAAAGGATTTCAAAAAACAGCTAGAATTCGTAGACGAAGTAGTTAGCGGTGTGAACATTGGATCGGCAATCGACGATACTCGTGTTGGTATTATAACATATGCAGATGGCGTATGGCTGAAATTTAATATGAACCAAAACATGGAATTGGACGCTTTGAAGAAAGCAATTCATCGCATACGACACAGAGCCGGACAACGGACGGATACAGGTGACGCAATTAAGTACATGCGACTTAATATGTTCGAACCCTACCGTGGCGCCAGAGACGGGGTGGTCGACGTCGGAATCGTTATAACTGATGGCCAGTCTCAAGATTACAATTTGACACTTACAGAAGCCGCTAACGCGCGCAAAGCTGGGATAGAAATGTACGCCATTGGTGTCGGCGACAAGATCAAATACAGTGAACTACAGGGTATCGCCAGTGATCCTGACAATCAGTACGTCTATACTGTTGAAGGTTATGATACTCTCATCAACAAGAAGGACTTCTTTGCTCAGCAACACTGCAAAGGTGAGTATATGGTATCCTACAAAATTATCATTAACAATTTTTTCTAAGGGTTTTCTCAGAAGATGAACAAAAATGAGAAAAATAAAAACTGAAAGAGACAATTCTTGATAAAAACAAAGAGGAATCAAAGTGTAAAAATCACCTAATTACCATTCTACATTAATGAGATAAACCAATACCAATATATATATATATACATGTATGTATCTGAAACCAATATCAAACAAAAAAAACGTTCTTCGTAACTGAATATGTTAATACGCATCAATAAAAATATTAATACATACTGTAACTCACGCAGGAGAAGAAACTGAAATTTGTATTTTAAAACAAAAGTGTTAAAAAGAATAGATACATGCCGAGCTGATATGCACCATTACGGCGGACGTCAAATGTATAGCAGGAAACGCCCAATCTTCGCAACCACCTGGTTTTGCTTCCAGTTTTAAATTCAAAGAAGTTTCGTGATGTTTGTTGTTTAGCTTAATATGCTTCCTTGTGTGTCTTGTGTACCATCTGAAAAGTTTGTTCGTTAGATTCGTTCACTTGAACTTATGCAAATAGAATGACGTCTTGGTTTTTCGATTTTTTGTCTAACTTAATATAGGAGTACAATGATTTACCCATATCAAACTAACCGGATACATGTCTCATAAATTGTTCAGATTTACTATATCATGGATTGAAGTACGCCTTAAAGTGTTTGATTTTTACAACACAGCTATTGTTGAAAATGAGCAAGGGAAATCGTGGATAAATATATACATGTATCGTTCAATTAATAAGTATAAACATAAAAACGAAGAAAAAATGTATTGAATAACAAACTGAAAGTCATGAAGTTGATTTGAAATTATTTTCGATAATAGTTACATCATTGTTCACTGCTTTTAAAATCCCTTGACATTACCAAGATAGTTCTGCAATCTTTTCAATTACTGTTTGTATGATGTTCCATTGTGTAACGTTCAAATGGTGAAAATGTTTATCAAGTGTCTGTTTGTCTGAAGAGATATAAACACGCCATGCGTCAAATTTAAAGTCAGAGCTTAAACTTCTTGATCCAAACTAAACTAAAAAATGCATTAGTTTCATTTTAATAGCGCATTAAACCGTAGATTTACGATACGTTGGGATTAAGTTTGATTCATCCGGGTCGCCAAGATATAATAAAATACAAATGTTTAATAATGGTGGATTTTCTGAAGTGTCTTCAACTCTAGTTATCAATAATGAATACAAGTGACATGTAATTTATTGCGGTCGCTACACATACTAAATTATTTAGACAAACGTCAAGTATAATTAGCAGAGTTATGATCTAAAGTGCACAATGATCTATTAATAATTAATTCTTCCAATTTCTTCTTCTTCTTCCAATTTCTTCTTCTTCTTCCAATATACCAGCTCGGTGACCCAGTAGTTAAGGCGCTCGCTTCGTGCTGGTAGACTGGTGCTAGAATCAACGGTGGTGGGATCGAATCCCGGTTAATTTTAAGACTTTAGAATTAAGCAATTTTCTCGCTCCCTTCTAAGCGCCCAGCATTAGTGGTAGGAGGAGGACTGGCTGGCTCGGTGTCAGAATAATGTGACTGCGTGAAGTATCATGTCAATGTGTCTGCGGTGTGATATTACAGTGAGTCATCACTATAAAGTCGCCATAAGTTCGCACTGTCGTAAGCAGACACCATCTCGATATGACCTATACATGAGTTAAGGGAATGCTTAACCCCAATAATTATCATCTTCTTCCAAAAAATTTCGAGTCCGGAGTATTTGTGATGTGTCACGTACAAAATTTGGGGCACGAGATCCCTTTTTGCAGAGTTATGACCCTTTCTTAAAATTGTGTGAGCATTACTTTGAAACAATTTATGATAAGTGAATGAAATTTATTATATGTATCAGTCATAAGAAGACGGTGTGTTGCGTACAACAATTCGGGGCATGCGACCCCTTATTTGCTGAGTTATGGCCCTCCAACGGCCTCTGGTTGGTCGACATTTACATATTGTCAGATTTCGTTCAAATTTGGTATAAATATGTATTCGGACATTGGAAACTTAATCACGCATGATGTTTTGGATTCGTTAACCAAGATGGCTACCATATACTTCGATATGGACCACTTGCCTAATAGTAAGACTTGCTCATTCCAAATAGGCATAGTAAGCTGTTAGGCTTAAGGTTCAGTTTGTGAGCAATACAAATCGATTATTTATTAATAATTGAATGGCTTCCCCTTGAAGCTTCGGCTAATTATTGTTGGATATCCTTGTTTGGCAAAAAAGAATTGCCGTTATAGGAGCAAACTGTAACCAGTGGTGGCTTTGCATTCAGAGAGCGGGGATCTGAGGTGACATTTGCTATTGCTGTGCAACAGGCCATCTTGGCGGTGGCCCAGCTCGACATGCGGAGCTCTAGTTTTAATTTCTTATTGAAAGTATATTTTTATTTATCGTAATATAATGAATGTTTAATGTGGTAGCAGAAGCAGATTTTTGTAGATCGTGATAAAGAATAATTTTGAATCGGGGACAACAAAATTGCAAGGTGCATAACGACTGATACCGAGACTGATCTAAAGACACTAAGACAAAACAAGGATTAGCCACCAGAACCATTGGAAGCATCTCAAAAAAAATAATACCACAAACAGAAAAATCCCCGAGGTTTGCGTGGAAGGGGAGACATTTGTTCATTAAAACAACATTGACAATCTCTCGTTTAATATGAAATTAAATTTTAGCTAATAAAGTATGTGCCATAAACAAAACAAAGCATTTTTATAGCATTTTTTTTCAATCACACAATATTTACATATGGTTACTAAAATTGTTTAAACAGGTGATTTAACCTTTGATGGGATATAGCGACTTGGGTCAAATCCTTGATCTCGACAAACTTTTTCGGATTTGTATGAAATTGAGAATTCACTCTGACATAAATATGATTGGCATATATGTCGTTAATGAAAGACTGTAAATGTCTTTCGATGGAAACAAACATGAGACTAGAAATGTAAACAAATAAGGAAAACAGTATAAGATAAAAGAAAATAGAAACCATGTGAAAACTCTCCAAACAAAAAGTATGTTTATACCTAAAAATACAAGCATTTTAACTCCAGTAGTACATATCTATTGAATGGGGATTTATAGGAAGGTCTAAAATAAATGCACCATTAATTTAGCGTAATTCAACGCTGTTGTGATATTACACTTGATAACAAGAGTACTCTACGCCATTACTTCAACAAAATACACCCTAATTTTCTTTTATGTAATAACAATTCTTGTATGTACATGTAATATAGCTGATCTTTGTTTACAGCTCCGACAACTCCTGTACCACCTGTCACACAAAGGAGAACACCACGTCCATGGACATGGCCGCCACGCCCAACTACCACACCAAGACCAGCTACACCCAGGCCTACACGCAGACCTATCATAATTAGACCGCGTCCAATTCCAAGAGTCATCCCAATTCAATGTAAGAAGTATTTCTATCATTGGGGGCACCCTTGTGTGAATAATGCAGCAACAATCCTACGTATTTATGCAATACACATTTTAATGGCAAAGTAACTAATGAGTATAATGTCTTAACATTTTCGTATATTCTTTTATTTGGATTTGCAACGACGTTTTGGAAATATCTTCTCGAATGTATTAGATATAATAGTTTGATTTTTTTCATGTAAGTAAGTCAGTCAGTCTGTCTGTCTGTCTTTTGATAATTATTTAATCTATATATATAATAAGGTCACATTTGCTGATGAGAACTGGGTTGTTCGAAACACGTATCCAGAGGAATACGTTTATAAATTCCTGTTTTGATTACGCGCATATTTTAAATTTTAGCAAGACAATTTTGTATTATTATTGGGTATGGTTTTTGTACATCATAACCATCCTGAATTTTTTGTCACCGTTTCCCTCATTGGATCTGTAGCGTTGCTTTTCTGAAGTCTTGTCTATTCAAAATTAATTCTTCTCTTGCGTCCATTAATGACGGCTGCTTCAAGCATGATCTGGGGTTCG
>JAUMGZ010180524.1:0-14060 GCA_032359645.1 Pododesmus macrochisma | reverse complement strand
AGACAAGGCCTTGTTACCCACACAACCTTCAGGGCGAACAAATCTTCTCATGTAATCCTAAACTGACTTACGGTCAATACCTAGTTATTACGGTCAATACCTAGTTATTACGGTCAATACCTAGTTACCCATACAACCTTCAGGGCGAACAAATCTTCTACGGTAATCCTAAATTGACTTACGGTCAAGGCCTAGTTACCCATTCAACCTTCAGGGCGAACAAATCTTCTCTTGTAATCCTATACTGACTTACGGTCAAGGCCTAGTTACCCATACAACCTTCAGGGCATACACATTTTCTATGGAATCCTATATTGACTTACGGTCAAGGCCTAGTTACCCATTTAACCTTCAGGGCGAACAAATATATTCTTGTAATCCTATACTGACTTACGGTCAATGCCTTGTAAGCAAACAACCTTCAGGGCGAAAACATTTTCTCTTGTCAACCTACTGACTTACAGACAAGGCCTAGTTGCTCATACAATTTTTTCAGAGAGAACACATCTTCTCTGGTAATCCTACTGACTGACAGACGGGAACAAGTTGTCTATACAACCTTCAGTGCAAACACATCTTCTCTTGTTAATTTACTGACTAACAGACAAGGCCTAGTTAACATACAACCTTCAGGGCGAACAAATCTTCTCTTGTAATCCTATACTGGCTTACAGACAAGACCTAGTTACCCATACAATTTTTGTAGGGCGAACACATCTTCTCTGGTAATCCTACTGACTGACAGACGGAAACAAGTTGTCTATACAACCTTCAGTGCAAACACATCTTCTCTTGTTAATTTACTGACTAACAGATAAGGCCTAGTTAACATACAACCTTCAGGACGAACAAATCTTCTCTTGTTATCCTATATTGACTTCCAGACAAGGCCTAGTTACCCATTCCACCTTCAGGGCTAACAAATCTTCTATGGTAATCCTATACTGACTTACGGTCAAGGCCTTGTAAGCAAACAACCTTCAGGGCGAAAAAATTTTCTCTGTTAAAAGTACTGACTTACAGGCAATGCCTAGTTACCCACACAACCTTCAGGGCGAACACATCTTCTCTGATAATCCTATACTGACTTACGGTCAAGGCCTTGTAAGCAAACAACCTTCAGGGCGAAAACATTTTCTCTTGTAAACCTACTGACTTACAGATAGGAACAAGTAATCCATACAACCTTCATTCACGACGAACATACCTACTGTACCAACACACAGACAAGACCTAGTAAACACACATTCTTCAGGACGAAAACGTTTTCTGGTGATCCTACTGAGTGACAGACAAAGGCCTAGTTACACATACAACCTTCCAGACGAACACATCTAATGTACCAACACACAGACAAGACCTAGTAAACACACATTCTTCAGGGCGAAAACTTTTTCTGGTGATCCTACTGAGTTACAGACAAAGGCCTAGTTACACATACAACCTTCCAGACGAACACATCTAATGTATCAACACACAGACAAGAACACAACATTCAAAACGAAAAAATCTAAATAATTCTGATTTGGTTGATCAAACATGTCAATATGTGTAATTGGGTGCATTTTTACTTACATGCTCTTATATTGCAACGTTGCCGATGTGGTTTGATCAAATAGAAATAGTTAACCCCCTCCTAAATTAATGATGAAAGATAAATCAAATTAAAAGTCTATAGATCAATGCATTAATAGCTTTATTGCTAATATTCTGATTCCTTTTCTTCCTATTTATGTTTCACCGTGACATGACTACACTGTGGCATACGCTTTCTGAACAATAACCCTACGTTAAAAAAAACTAAAAAACTAGTGTGAAGTGTAATAATGTCATATATTAGCAGATAATATGCTTTCGTGGTTTAAAAAGTTATGACCTTTGGCGGTTCACAATTGTGATATTCGTCTATCAGCTATGTAAATAAGCACATATTTAAATTTAAACTACGCATGTTGATCAAGGGTTAATTACTATAAGGACAATAAGTTATATTAATAGTGAAACTGAGCTGACTGCGATTGTATTAATGATGTATGGATGCACACAGAGACCACCGTGCATCATAAAAACACCTCACCTACAAGTATTCATTTTTAATTAGAAGAAACGTAACACAATATGTGTAGATCTCACATTCTTTTCTTCAAGGAGTTCTTGTGATATTATATAAACTAAATTCTATAAATAATTCTTGCGGTAGTAATTTTCTAGTGATAACCCACATGGATCGATGTTAAAATTAACATTGACATTTATCATATTTAACCATATCTAGGAAATTGATCTGAGCTATGCAAATTGGCTGCTAGTGCATACTTATTCATAGAAGTCAAGTGGAAGCTATAAAAGGACAAAATATTAACATTTCAGAAAAAGAAATAAATTTAAATGTCAATGCGAAATAGGGACAAGTTTTATATAGCAGATTATTACGAGAAATAGCTGAAATTGTTCTAGTCGACTTAATTTACTTACTGACGTCAAGTTCGTTGGCTCAATTGTCATTACACATATTTTCGTAAACCCGCCTATAATAGGGCTAATTGTGTTAGAAAAACTGTATGTTGGCAGGAAAATATTGTTTAAAAACGCAAACATTGTACTGAGATATGTGATTATATAGTTATATGATTAAACGCGTACATGTTTTAGTACTTTTAAGTTTCCAACCAATATTATTAGTAAACATTGAAGAAAGAAAATGATAGAAAGTGTCAAATGCATGATATCAGTTTTCGTAATATATATGCTATAAATATCGATATGGTTTTTTCACCTAACATCTAATACAATGCATTAATAATTTGCCGAATTAGATATAAAATGTAAGTTACGCATACGTTCAATCTGTTGATTCAACCTTTCCCGTAGATGACGGCAAAGAACTTAACAAGAATCGACAGTTTGTACATAATGCTATGGCATAGAAGACACAAAAAGATGTGTGTGCATGATATAATGATTACGTGGTTGTCTTTAAGCTGAAATATTAAAAACTTAATGGAGTTTAGTTGCTTCTGGTTATTTTTGTTTGACGTAAAACTGCCTGATCGATCTTGGGTAATTATTGAAAATTCTACGCTTGTCTACATTTAATGAAAGAAAGACATTACTTTGTTACGTAAACTCAATACATTGATTGGTCGTTACGATGGCGAACGTAAAGCCAATCCACCAATGGATAACGGTGTCATTGACACGGCATTCCCTGGGAATATGTATTAAGAAGTCGAGAAATGTAATTGGAAACCGCCATAGAAGTGTCATTGTTGTTTCATAAGACTCGGCCCTGATGCCTAAGAAGACCTCAAAGGATATTTGAAAGAAAATGAAATTACTTAATAGGAAATGTTTGCTTTTTGTAATTTTTTATACCGACCTAATTTGATTAAGAATCAAGTTATTTAAATTTCTAACCACGAGGTTCACTACACTGCAAATTGACTCAATTAAATTTTGGTATGTCATATTTGGACGTTTCCTACTTTTAGATATATATTGGTCAGCCTTTATCTTCACCGTGCAATCATTCTGTAATTTCCACTCAAAGTGTAACCATAGGATTCTAATGTTAACGCAGTCAAAGAGATTAATTGTAGAATTCTTTGCACTGCAAAATTACTGAGCCAACACTACGAGTTTTGCTTGATTATGTTTTCTAACCGCGATGCTTCTGGCATAATCTTATTGACTCTGGGTGAAGAACGACAAGTTACAAAAGTGGCCCTGATTTCTGCCGTAAGACGTAGGAAATGAGACATAATTGGTGAAGGAAAGTGCTCCTTCTGGCTTTGTTTGCCTATGCAAACAGATTGCGTGCCGTGAGCGTGGGTAACGGCGGAAAATGTCTTCTTCATTATGCGATGTTGAAGTTTCTTGCGTTGCTAAAGACAACCAATATTAACCACAAATTACACGTTCAGATTATGGCTTTTTTGGTAAAAAAGAAAGTAATATTGAAGTTCTTAATACCAGTGTTAACACGCCCCGATCGATTTTGCATAGAAACAAGAAAAAATATAATTAATCCCTGCATAATATATTCTAAGCGCGTGAGTCCGCGACTCTTAGCAACCGTCTCAATGAAGGCAAGGACCTAAGAAGTAAAATTAAATTAAAGAATTTGCTTTCCAATTTCTGAAGAAAACACTAACGGAGATCACAATAAAATAAAATTCTTAGGTCTGGACCGCAAACCGCTATGGAAAGGGCGAAGCCACATAGTATCGACGCTGAAAGAATTCTGGCAAATTAGCGATTGCTCGAAAATTGGCGGATTATAATAGGAATTAGATTATAAACCTAGTCATATGATGGGTATTTGTGTGAGAAAAGAACAGTTGATAAGGAATACAGTGAAGGGAGGAGAATGCATTATTTAAATTGTAAATTAGAGAAACTGTTATAATTTATTTATACCAGGTTCAGTGCTCGTGCTCGTGCTGATGCGAGCGAATAATGGTTTTAAAATGGGAAAATACACAAACTAGATGTAACTTCCGTTTAACATATTCCTAAATATATGTCACTGCACATACATTCCAAAAACTGCAAATTTAGGTGTTAATAACATTTAACATTTCTTCTCAATTAAGACTTCTAATAATAGATTCACTTTATTCTATAATTTGAATAAAGAAAACCAATTTACATGTATATGGTTTTCATTGAAATACTTACTTTTGACCCAATTGTAATGTTGATTCGGGTTATTGTTACACTGGTTTATGGTTATTACTGGTCAATACCATCGCGTGTCACATTGGTCACTATAATCTCTGTTTTCACACTCACATCTTTCAACAACACTACACCTATTATGTATCCTTTATTCTTGTCTAAGGATTGGTATATACACAAATCCCGGTTTTGAGATAGAAAAAAAGTAGAAACACTTTAATTAAAAAAATGAATAAAACAAAGATATGCAGAGCAACGACTGTGTTTAGTTAAACTAAACAATCTCTTAATAAATTGACGAAATGAATTAAAACTTAAATTCCTTAGAATTCGATTCTTTGATTTTAATGATTTTCAAGGTGGGAAGATAGGGAACGTGTTTTTAGTTTCTATTTATACTAATTAACAAATATAACAGATTCTACAGATCCTCAAGAGAACAAGTTTACAATTTCAATTGTGATCTGGAATTCTATTCATCAAGTTTTTTTCTAAAGACAATGTGCAGGTTTGAAAACAACATATGACACATTTTTAAGATGTTGTTTATGTGACATTTGATAAGTATATCTTAAGACATATTTTCTAGTAGTCAATTCTCGTGATATATGTTACATGTAGAGCAGATTTGTGTTATTTTGTTTTTATGGAATTGGTATTTCCTTAACAGAAGGATGACATGAGCGGCATTAAGAGGTGTGCTTTTGTGGTATGATCTAACCGCTGTATTAATTCATTTGGACAGAATAAATTATTACTAATTAATTCATATTTGTTTTATATTTTAAGAGTTGCCCTTTTCCCTTTGTTGTAAACTTTCCAAAGAAGATGAATATTGTTCTTGGTTCTTCTTTCATTTGTCCGTTGATATAACCGTGTCGTAATTCCTTTAATGGTCCAAGTGCACATTATGCTAATTCCAAGCTTTCAAAGGACAAACAAAGGTTGACTAACAATCGAGTATGATTGAATGGCATCTTTGACCAAAGAAAAATGTATTAGAGGTTTTAATTAAATGTGTCTTACAGTATGCTGTAGCGTACTTTGATTTCTTTCGACTCTTTGTTGTACCATGTTTTTGGACTAAAAGCCTACTTATGATTAAAATGTTTCTTTTCTGTTTTTTCTTAATTTATTTTGTTTGCCCTTTTTAATGCGTCAAGCAATTGTTCGATATAATAACCTTTAGGTTGGTTTCTGGATATATTCTTGGACATGTTGAATTTTATTCGAATATAAAGCTCCAGCCAACATGGTTAACCAGGTCATCGAAGTAGTTGGATCGTTATCACGATGCGATGTTAATCACCAGAGACAATGTGAGGGAACAAAATAATTAAAACTTTGAAGTAAATGAATTAATATGTAAATGATATATATATATGAAAAGAGAAATCAAGGCGAAATAAATGGAAATTTAAATGAAAAAAGGACGTTATATATTATAGAAATAAAAGGCAAAGGAAATGTTAATAACACAGGAATGGAAAAGCAAAGGATATTGTAATATGTGGAAAAAAAAATGTAAATAAAATATAAATGGAAGGACGGAGGAAATGCTAATGGAATGGAAAAATAAGGAGGGAGTTGTGGAAACGATATAGAAAGGAAAGACGAAGGTAGTGGAAATAATATAGGAAGTAACAGGCAAAGGAAATTTATATTAAGTAGAAATTGAACAGAAGTTCCAATGCATAAGAAAAAAGGCGAAACATATTTAAATCAAAAGGAATAAGAGAATTAAGAAACGGGATAGAAACGGGCGAGAAAAGGAAAGTATAAAAATATGCTAAATATTTAGAGAACCTATAGAAAAAAGCAGATTATGGAGAATGGAGCAGCGACATCTGAATTAGAAAGACCGACAACCAAGGAACACGCTATCCAACATCAAATATATAAGAAGTGTGGCGATCAAGGAAAACGCCAACAAACATCAATTACAATAAAACACATAAAAGTACATCCCCAAAATACTTGATAATGAAAATACAAAGCATGAAGAAAATTTATGAGGGAATGAAAATTAAAAGAATATTACATGGAAAGTAAATTAAATATGAAAAGTCAAACTAAAGGGAATGTAAAGGAATGATCAACGTTAAGGGAACGTGGTTAAGGAAGATAATGAGTTTTAAATGCAAAGAAAAGGAGAATGTAATGACCCTTGATATATTTAGAAAAGAAAATGTTAGTGAGATCTAAGAAACAACTGTTGTCCCAATTACTCTTCAGTTTAATTCGAGGTTCAACCCTTACAATTTATAAGCCGTTATTGGAATCGAACAATGCTTTACTAACCCAAGATTAAACGAGTAAAACCAAATCAAGAATATGTACCAATCTTTCAGTGCAAACAATTTCCGGGACTGTGTTTAAAAAAAGGGTTGGATTTGTGACTTTTTACTCTTGAATACCATATATCTGCATCAGGTCAGTACTTTATAAAGGCACAATATAAAAAAATATAATTACTATGACCATAATATAACATCGGAAGCATTGATATTTCTTCGACGGAACAATTTTTAACTCCAGCGTTTCATTTAGACCAATAGAACACACCCGGAAGTTATTAACCAGCTGCAATCATGGGTATACATGCAGAGGAAGAGGTTACAAAAAGCAAAGTAATGAGTAGGCAAGGTAAAGCCAATGAAACATGGCGTCTTAAGGGAATAAAGAAAAGGAAAACGAGACTTCGATGTAAAGACTACATATGAATGATATATACAGGAGGCGAGGACTAAGCCAAAGAAGACGGCTCGCATGACAAGCGTTGTCTCTTATAAAAAAGTAATTAAGAAACACAAAACAATAGAAGTATGCATGCTTCAGTAATAAATTGTCAGTTCCATGGACTTGGCCAAATTTGAAGGAATTTGCCTTAGGAAAAATCTAACGCAAAAAACGATGATAGCGCTGAAACTTTTATCAAGTGCAGATGGCGACTCATCCGAGTGTAAGAATATGACAAACTCTGGAAAATTAGTCTTAGCCTCTAATCCCTGCGTCGTTAATCAATGACGCTGGCTAGGCAGATTTCGTTAGACCCATAAGACGTATCGCATCAGATAAAATGTCTGAATATAAATTCAAGTAATGTGAAAATATCTTGTCGCTTCACGAGGAGGGCAAAATTTATATATCTTGTATTCTCTCAAGAATCACCAACGCATCTCAATACTCGGTCCTTTCTTGTAAACTGGCATTAGAACTTATTCAAAAGTGACGTCGTTTTATGGAAAAATAAATTTGAAATGAACAGTGAGCCAAATGTGTAAGGTGTATCATAAATGAGGAATATTTTAATGCACCGGGAAATTCATGCAAGATCCAAAATTTATAAGAAACAAAGTTATTTTTTCAAATTATTGCATGCAATAACTCATTTTAGTCACCCAAAATAACCACTCTATAGAATTTACCTGTATCTAAATTTTAGAATTTTTTTTTTGTCGCTATGTGTGTCTAATTACACACTTTTCAATTTACATGTACTAAATTATGATTTTGCCGGACACTCTCGGCCATTGCACAGACGTCACCATTGATGGGAAATAACCGATGTTTATCATCGCAATTTAGGTTTAAAACCTGTTTCAAAATATCTTAATATTGATTAAATATATACCAAACACATAGTAAAAAAGGTAAATATACATTATATTATCTAATTTTTGAAAATTTGCTTCCAAGAAGAAAGCAACACCAGCAAAATACATTAAAAATAAATAATACAAAGTAAAGTTTCCTGTATAACAGTTGTTTCAAGTGCATAGCATGATGTAAAAACGTTCAGAGAATATTGCATGTCAACATAACTTCTTGGATTTTAACATTCTGTGTATTAACCTCAATTCTTGGTGTTAACGCTGTCCGTGTCTTAACGGCGCTTCTAGGGTTCCAAACGTTCTGTGTATTAACCGCGCTTCTTGGTTCTTAACGTTCTGTATGTATTAACCGCGCTTCTTGGTTCTTAACGTTCTGTATGTATTAACCGCGCTTCTTGGTTCTTAACGTTCTGTGTGTATAAACCGCACTTCTTGGTTCTACACGTTCTGTGTATTAACCACGCTTCTAGGTTTTTAATGTTCTCTGTGTATAAACCGAACTTCTTGGTTCTTAACGTTCTGTGTATTAACCGCGCTTCTAGGTTTTTAACGTTCTCTGTGTATAAACCGCATTTCTTGGTTCTTAACGTTCTGTGTATTAACCGCGCTTCTATGTTTTTAACGTTCTCTGTGTATAAACCGCGCTTCTTGGTTTTTAACGTTCTCTGTGTATAAAATGCATTTCTTGGTTATTAACGTTCTGTGTATTAGCCGCGCTTCTATGTTTTTAACGTTCTCTGTGTATAAACCGCGCTTCTTGATTTTTAACGTTCTCTGTGTATAAAATGCATTTCTTGGTTATTAACGTTTTCTGTGTATTTTCCGCATTTCTTGGTTTTGAACGTTCTGTGTATAAACCGCGCTTCTAGGTTTTTAACGTTCTCTGTGTATAAACCGCGTTTCTTGGTTTTTAACGTTCTCTGTGTATAAAATGCATTTCTTGGTTATTAACGTTCTCTGTGTATTTACCGCATTTCTTGGTTCTGAACGTTCTGTGTATTAACCGCTTCTTGGTTTTTAACGTTCTCTGTGTATAAACCGCATTTCTTGGTTCTTAACGTTCTCTGTGTATTATTCGCACTTCATGGTTTTAAACGTTTGTGATTGATGAACGACGGAAAACATCAAATGTGGTATTAAGAGGGGCCAAAAATACAAACATTTTTGAGTAACAAACTCAATTTTTTAAATAACTTTTCTGACAACATTACAAACTGTGAAATATTTTTAAGCAAAATATCGGAATGTTAACTCACATTTGAATTGTTTCAATATTTAATTCTTTGAATATGATGCAAATATCTACCGCATTGCCCTTCAATCCGATGATATCCGCATTCGATGATTTGCAAATTGTAATGTTAAGTGAGTGTTATTTAAAAGGGCAAGAAACATTAAAAGGTAATTTTCGCATTGTACTTAATGATCCTTAAAATCAGCGCCAAATGTGGGTTTAATAACATTGTTTTAATAAAAGAATTTTTCAACTAACATGAATTTGATATTTATAATAGCAAAGTGTTACCAAAAAAACCTGTTTCGATATCATCTATGCGATTTTTTTAAAACTCTATCTTTACGTCTATGCAATTTATTTCAACCCACTCTTTAACAAGTTGTGTGGCCTACCCAAAGCAAAAGCATACGTCAGAAAAAAAAAACTTACGTCACTGACGCTTTGGTTGACCATTATTTCAATTTAATTACCACCACATTTATTCCCCTTGCACGGCTCCCTTTTTATCTCTAGAATTTGATAGCCATGTTTGTGTGGTTAACTGTTCAATTGCACATTAGAACACTCTCATTGACTTCTACACATCTGTAGCCACATGAAGCGCTCACTGTGTCGTACGTACCTGGTTCGCTTCTAGTCGTGATGTTTTCTTTTTAAGTAGTGTTTTTGTTCTTTTTTCTGTGTGCGTCCAACTTTTTTTTGTATTTGCCTATGTCCCTAGACTGGCGGCTTTTGAATACTGTCTTGGTTTTTCGTATTAGCTACTATAGTAAATTAACTAGTCAAGTGAACCTTGATAATTATATTTTCATACTTTCTAATGTACATATATTTTTTAACTCCATCTTTGCATTTCTTGTGTAGTTTTGTAAGCTTTCTTGTGTTGCCTGAATTTTTAGATTGAAATTTTTGTGGGATAAAACATATTAAATACTTTTCGGGAGAAAGGTTTCGTGATTTATCTGTTTATAATCTCATTGTTTTCAAGAATTGTTCGTGTTGTTTGGTTGTGTTTACTTATCTGTTATATGCATAAAATAGTTCCTAATACGAATGTAAGCGTACACAAGACGTTTAACTGATACCGAGACTCCAATCGGAAGACCTCGGATGACCTACATTATGGTTTGACAAGAAGCATCGGCTGAGGTGTTCTGAGTTATACAAAATCCAACAGAACCAGCATATATATATATATATACATAACCCAAACCCAAACACAGTGTACTTTTTTAAATGTAGCTTGGTATAATTCTAATGCTTTTAAAGATGGGTAAATATGAACACAACTGAGTGTCCAATTGAAAGGGAAATTTGGAATACCATTGTGAGGATTGATGGTCCTAGTTACTTATATGCGCCTGGCAAATTGAATTTCCTGATTCATCCGTGTACGTTGCGACGTTATTAGCCCAAACTTTGCTAAATGAACCTTATTAATTGCCAAGTGTCAATAGATTCGGCCGTCCAGGATGAACCCTTAACTTTTTCCAATTAAAGGAATAACCCCTGATCCTAGGAACCAATCCGTCATTGGCTGCTTTACGTTAAATTTAACCAGTAAGAAAACCTTTAGCCTCAGAACATGTTAGCAGAAGACGTAATCAATCAAATATTCCCAGCGGCGCTCATGCAAATCATTTCTTTGCCGCCGTCAAGAAAATTACGTGATTCTGGAGGATTTAAAAACAAAATGGCGAAACCTTCGTAAATTGACC
Source organism: Pododesmus macrochisma (assembly GCA_032359645.1). NCBI lineage: Eukaryota > Metazoa > Mollusca > Bivalvia > Pectinida > Anomiidae > Pododesmus > Pododesmus macrochisma. The sequence goes on along the minus strand of JAUMGZ010180524.1, from coordinate 2,811 downwards.
TTTAAAAGAGTTTGCGGAGAATAATAGATCTTTAGTCCAATGTCGAATGAGAAACTACCAAGGGATTATAATTTGCAGTTGTGGATGTGGCCACGATAAAAAGAAAACCGCAAGTGGTATTCCGGACTTTGACGGATGAGAAAACGATGACTTAAAGCACTCCGTGAGCAGGATTGCACTGGCGGATACATCTCTGTATTCCGGAACTGTTAAAGGATGATGTGAAACAATGATTGAATTAAGAGGGACTATATTGACAGATAGAACATGCACTTACTCCATCAAATGGGTTAGGAAGAACATTGTGACATTTTCCGTAAAAGATACAAACTTATAACTCAAAATGAGTGTGCTTTATTTTTTTTTGTTACTAGAACCTGATAACGTTGCATGCTATTTGATCTGTACTTTTAGAGAATTTTTAGGGAATTTCACTATAAGACATTGTGTCCAAGAAAATCGTCTCGAGGAAAGCATTGAAAGAATTACTATTCTGGCTCCAAATCAATATCTATCTAGATTATAGGATTGACAATTTGTATATATTGTCTCCTGTATCCCCCCCCCCATACTGCTTGACTCATAAGTATACATGTATCCTTCTCAATGTCACTATATAATAAGTGGCTTCGTTGCATTTTGGCTTCAGAGTTTTGATAAATCGAGGTATTGTCTATTCTAAATTTGTTTCCCCTTCAAGCCCGTTGATGACGGTAGATTTAGAGCTTGACTTCGGGTCAAGAGCGAGGTCATCTCATCCATGTGGCTGGTTTGACTTCATTTGACTGCCCGTCTCTCTTTGCTAGTTCATTCTGATGGTGACTTTTTGATGAATCTGTTGTTTGTTTGTAAATACCTTTTGTTCTGTTGATCCTATTTCTTCTTCTTTTGCTCTTGGCTATTCGTCAGACTTTTTCTAAAGCGCTAAGATTTTGATCATTTTGACCGATTTAGCCACAACATTCGAAACATTTAAAGATCGTCCTAAGTCATTCCATTTTTTTTAGTTGACTTTTGTTTATTTTATATTTTCATGGGTAATCATAGTCTTTTGTTGTATATTGCCATTTCCTTTGTCGTTCAGCCCCCTGGTTCCGATAACACTCTTACTTACTTTCTGTATTTCACTATACCAGTACGAACATACCTGTTTGATGGCAGCCGGGGAGAATATGGAGGAGTTCGGGAAGAAATTATTTTCAGTTGACATGACTTCTTTGTCTTTTGGTATTTTAGGAAATATACTGACTCGAGGAGCTGACCAAAGACGCCTAACTGACTATGTCAGAGGAATAACAAATTGTTTTGATTGTTGGAAAAATGTTAGAATCCTTTATATCAGTTGGCAAATTTTATACTATTGCTGGGGTGTGGTTTTTTGTCTATCATTACAATAGTGACTTTTACCATCCCTTCCCCCTTCTCTTTGCAGCTTTGATTTACCGAGGTCTTGACAATGTCTATTCTAAATTCATTTTTTCTAAAGCGGCCATTAATGACGGCTGTTTTGAATTTAGACCTGGAATTCGGGACGGAGTGTTTCAAACAGAGTATTGGCTTTTTCCTCTTATTACTACTATATTTATTGGAGACATGTTTCAGATTGCATTTTTTATTTGTGAGTCTGGTCCAATTAATGAAATTGGGCTTCCTCTTTAACTTACGATGTCCATACTCTGATTATATATGATTATATACTATCTCCCAGAATAACTTTATAGTTGGTAAAAGTTTAGATAAATGCCCGTTTCTAGACTGGAAGCAATTTTAGAAATTCTAGGAAGCATTAGCATTTTGGGGTAAAAGTTGACAACTAATTTTTTATGCATATGTTAGGTGTCCTGTATTCAGTTTGCAAAAAAAAAGGAAATAGGATCAGAACAAAAATTATTGACAAACAAACAATAGCTTCATCAAAAAGTCACCATATGAATGATCTAGCAAAATGAGATGAGCATTTAAGATGATGCCAAGCCAATATTCTGCATGTTCATTTTGGTGATGACATTTTGATAGGTCTATTGTTTGTTTGTCAATATCTTTTTTTGTTTGTTGGTTTTGTTTCTGCTTATTTTATTCATAACATACTGGTTATCACGGAGATCCAATATATTTCAATGTATCATGCAACTATATTCTCGTGATTGGTTCTGTACATATTATAGAGAAAGACATCAATTAATTAATTGATTCAAACAACATACGTTTGTTATAAAATTCTAAAATTCTCAAATATTTGGCTTAAGACATAAAACGGAATCTGGTGTAACTATAAGGCTTGACCAATTTTTAACGTTGGTAACACATGTACTCAAAAAAGAAGCTTACGGGACATATTTTCCAAGTTAACTAAATAAACACAAATGGAGGTTTTCTATGAAATTCTTCAAAAACTTTAAATATTTAAACAAAAACAACTATGTTATGCACCAAAGTATTAGGACGTAATTGACCATTCCGGAAGATTTAACGGAAAAACGCACGAAAAGAATGCAGTCCATATGCAAGAAAGATTTTTCACTAAGATGTATCAATGAAAAATTGTCCTAAAATTCGAAGTATCAACTGAAGTACAGAGTGTTCAAAATATCTGTTACACATTCTCTTCTTAATATTTTCATTGATTGATGTTCGATTTCAATGCGGTTTGTATTTTTGTGTTTCCTATTTTGTTACATTTTATTATATAAAAAGTACGGGAGAATATAAATTATCTTGAATTATCGGCTCATTCTTTTTTCAAAACTGCAAGGTGAAGTTACAACAATAAACTCGGAATGTTACCTGAATCTGCTTAAATCTAAATTTCTA
>JAUMGZ010180502.1:0-14065 GCA_032359645.1 Pododesmus macrochisma | reverse complement strand
AGATGGTTTACCATTTCTAAAAACAGAACCCTTTGGTATATATTAAATGATTAATGTGTGCTTGTTTAATTTAGGGTTTAACGTCACTTCCATAATATGATACATGTAGATATCGCGAAAAGAAATAATAAAAAAACCCCGATTGAATAGGAGAAGAAGCGACATCAATAACGGGGAATCAAAGAAATAGAGACAGTGCATGTTGAAGGATGAGGCCATTCAAAAACGTCTCCGCTTGTCAAACGTTTCATCGGTATCTTATCGTGTTAAAAATTCTTGTTACATATATCGCCAACTTATCGTTCTGTCCAAACAAAGTGCAGATCTTTGTCCGAGTGTCTCTATTTTTTGGAAAATTATACTAGCCGGAACTTATATTCTTGTTAGGGGATAAAAAGTCAGAAAGGTTGTAAGGAAACTACCAAACACAGTGCAATACGTCCTTCGACGTGAACTTGAAGCAGGCAGTCCGAAGTACTCAAGTTTATTAAACCCCCCGTTCCTGGCAAGATAAAGTCTCCAATGTTAAATGCGATATCAGAATAGGCGAAACATCGTTGCATCGGCTTATTCTTCTTATGTTCTCTCTATATTGCATTATTTTGCTTTATTTTCCTGTTCTTGTCGCCGCCTCTCTCCTGTCCTATCGTTTGGTCTTTCTTCACTACATCTGCGAAAAACTGTGTAATGGGCATTAATGAGCCCTAATTCAACAAACAAAGCTTTCTAGTTTACAAAGATATAAGGTTGAACTTAACACAAATTCTTTAGAAGGTACCAAATGGAAACATTTTGTTCAATAGTAAAAAGTGTCAGAATTCCTGTACAAAATGCATGTTCAGTTGTGTTAGATTCTACTCAGTACGATGTGTCGATGGATGCATGTCTTGTACGCTTCACTCCACTGACTTTGAGTACCCTACTAGTATTACGAAGATTCGGCCAGAATAGCTTTCAAGTATTATCAGGGAACAACCATGTTTTAAATGTTGTGTTTACAGTCGACTTATTGTATATTATTCTTTTTAAACGATGAATTTAGCATATGTCATACAAACGCGTTAAGTTCACAACAAGCATCAATCTTATTAAAGTATGACATTAACAATGTATATACAGTCATTACTGAATTTAATAAACGATATTCGTTTATAGCCTATTTATATAGTTTGACATTTAACTATTATATAAACAAGTTATTCAAAGAGACCAACCACAGATGTTATTGAATTCGCCTCCAAAATTTAAGTTATGTGGCCTTGCTGTAAAAACAGTAACTTCAGGAAATGTTTCCCCCCTCCCCTTTGGCTTCATAGCTCTGATTTTTTCGAGGTCTTGGACATTCTCAATTCATTTTCGCCTTCGAGTACGACGATGACGATTGATTTGGAGCTTGGCTTCGGGTCAAGAGCGAGGTCCTCTCACCTATTTTGTTGGTTTGACGTCTCACTTTACTGGTTCATTCTGGTGGTGACTTTTTAATGAAGCTATTGTTTGTTTATCAAAACCTTTTGTTCTGTTGATACTATTTCTTCTTGTTTTACCATATTTAGTTCTTTCAGAAAATATATCCATTGTAATATACTAAATGATTGATACATCTCTGTGTGTTTAATAGGGTTTAACGACACTTTCAGAATGTTTCAATGATATGAAATACAAAAGGAAAACACAAACGGTAGGATAGGAAAAAACCTAAAACAAAAAACTAAACCATGGTGGAACAATCTGATTAAAATCATATCTTGATCTACGCTCCATTCCGTCAACTACATTCTGCTGTATCAAGATCTGAAGACATCCCATATAGGGTCACCAGAACTTTTACTTGATTTTTGACCGTTAACTTTCAATACATTTTCGACGAATCAAATAACAGCTCCTTCTCTGGATTCGGCATTGGATTCAAAATGGATTTCGGTTTGAATAAATGAAAACCCACATAAACCACAATGTTTGTACGATAGTAAACACGACGAGTGATACTCGACGCCGTGGTAACATCGATGAAATCCTTATCGTGTCTCAAATTTCACTCCGCGGTATGAAAACATTCCGCCATGTTTGTCTGCATAACAATGGGATCGAAACACGTCGGACGCTTTCCAAAGGGGAACAATAACAAACGTACATTACGAATTCTGATAGCGCGTTGCTGATTGGCTAAAGTAAAAGGTCACCAGAACGTGACTCTGTATGGGATGTCTTCAGATTTTGATTCAGCAGAGTATAGTTTACGGTATGAGCGTAGATCAAGATATAGTTTTAATCAGATTGCTGTTGGAACGACATGAATGACCCCGTCTCCAATTCTTTAAGGAATGACTCAACAAAAAATGAGTATCAGCTCACTATGTAATGGTGTACTGAGTAAGACAATTTACTAAATAAGTACCATAAATAGTGACAAAAATTAATTGAAATGGTCATTACTCCACAAAAGAAAGGACGAACCGGATTTCGAACTCGATGTGTTACACATTAGGGTAAAGTAATGTACCAAGTATCAGCTAATTATGATATTAAGTAATGAACAAAAAGTATGGAAAACCATAAATATTGAGAAAAGACATTTAAGTGAAAAGTACCGTAACTCAAAATAAATTGAAATGACGGGCCGGGATTCGAACTCGAGCTGTAACCTATTTGGATATAGTAATTTACCAAGTACATATATCATCTCATTATGTAAAGTTGTACTGAAATAGTATTCCAGAAAACCATAAATATTTAAAATATTCCAAGTTCAAAGGGCGATAACTCCACCACAAAAACAAAATTTGGCAGACCGGCATTTTAACTCGATCTGCAACCTTTTATGATGAGGTTATATACCAAGTGTCAGCTGCTTATGTATGTTAAGGTGTATTAAAAACAAAATCCGGAAAACCATAAATATTGAACAAAAATGTTAAGTAAAAAGGACCATAGCTCCACAAAAAAGTTTAAAAGAAGGAGCGGGAATGAAATTCTAACTGTAACGCATCAGGTTGAAGTATTATATACCAAGTATCAGCTCCTTATGTTAAGGTGTATTGAAAAAAAAGTCAGGAAAACCATAAATATTGAAAGATTTCGAAGTTAAAAGGGCCATAACTCCACAAGAAATTGACATGACGGATTTGAACTCGATCTTTGACCCATTAGAATAAAGTAGAATCAAAAGGATCAGCTCAATATTTTATTGCGTATTGAAAAAAAATCCGGAAAACATTCGTACGTACGGATAGACAAGGGTAACACTAGCCCCCCTCCATTTCATGGTGGGGGCATACAAATCGGGGGAGTACATGTTGAAAGACGAATCCATTAAATATAGTTTTCGAATTCACTCATCAAACTTTTCATCGGTATCTTAATCGTGTTAAAGTATGTACACGAGAATACCAGATTAACGAGCGAATTTAATGTCTCGATGACTTTAAAAGATATACTAGCCGGACCTTATCCTCATGTAAGGATCACCTCTCTGTGCTAGACACCTTATCGCGGTAGGGAGGTTTACGCGTCTCGATGACCTAGAGAGCTATGCTTGCTGGAACTTGTGTTTTCTGGTAGGGTCACCCAAGTCAGACAGGTTGAAGGGAAAAGATGCCAGACAAAGATCTGCACGTCCTTCGGAGGGGACGCCAAGCTGGCGGTCCCGTGTACAGGGATTTTTAGCCCCCTGGCACGATAAATATTCCCATGTAAAGTTCGATAAGAGTAGACGGAAACGCCGTTGCATGGGCTCATCCTTCTTTCTGAACCATCTCTATTCCTTTCGTTTCCCGTTCCTGTCGCCGCTTCTTTTCCTGTCCTATCTTTTGGTTTTTCTCCTTTGGTGTTTTGTCACAATATCGGTGAAATATTCTGGACGTGACGTTAAACCCCAATTAAACAACAAACAAACAAACATCATGTAAGGATCACTTAAGGGAAAACTTATGGGTACAGGCCTGAAAAAGGGGACGCTAAACTGTAGGTCCCGTGTACACAGGGATGTGTAATCCTCTTTATAGATAACGACTCTCATGTAAATTGCGATATAAAAGTAGGCCGAAACGCTGTTACGTGGAATAATTCTTGTTACCATCCCTATTGCCCCGTTTCTGTCGCCTGTTCTCTTTCTGGCCTATCGTTTGGTTTTTCTCCTTTGGTTTTGTGTTCTGGCACTGACGAAGTATCCTGAAAGTGACGTTAAGCCAAAATTAAAAAAATAAATAAAGCCTTCTTGTTTGTTAGATGATGGTTTTTTTTAAAAGATATTATTAAGTTCAATCATACTTAGGTTCTTTTGGATGCTTATGGAAATATTTTGTTCAATTATATATAGTAAAATTGGCCAAAACTCCTGTACAAGGTTCATGTTCAGTTATGTAAGATTCCTCTCCGTATGATGTGCCGATCGATGCATGTCTTGTACGCTTCACTTGATAAACTACCTACAATACAAAAATGCAACCTGAATCATGCATCCGATAAATATACAGAAATTCAAAGATTCAGCCAGAATAGCTTTCGAATATTATGGAGTTAAATTAAAAGTTTTAATATTGTGTTGACAGTTGACTCTTTGTATACAACATGTTTTAAGGGATTAATTTGAAAGACGTCATACTGACGCAGGTAGCAAAAACTACGAGCAACAATCTGATTACAGTCTGTCATTTAGGAACTTAGTCATCATGATTCTATAAAATGAATTGCGGTTTAAATATGGCATTAAGCAAACATGTTAAAAATGTAAAAAGAGAACTGGTATGACAAAGCACTAGAACTAACGTATGCATTTCTAAAATTTAAGACGGTTGTTAATTTTTACAAGCAGAAACTTCCAGGAAAATTTAAAACATACAGTTTTGTCAGAATATATGTCCAATGTTATATACCAAATGATCGATACATGTTTTTTGTGGGTTTTTTTTGGATAAAATGACAATTCTAGATACTGGATTGTTGTGACGTCAATATATTTACTTTTATTCTAATGCTGAATTGTTTGATGCGGCTATCGTTGGTTTGTCAATGTCTCTCGTTCTTTTGATTCCATTCATCCTGTTTTCCACTGATATCACGACAAAAGATAAAAGAAGAAAAATCTAAAGAAATAATAGGAAAAGAGGCGACAACATACAAGAGAAAGCAAAGCTACATGGACAGTACTATATAAGATGAGTCCGTGCAAATGCGTTTCCGCCTACACCAATCAAAGTTTCATTGGTATCCATAATCTGTTTATGACGCATTTGGTATCGAACCTAGTCCAAGACTTTTCATTATGAATATGAATACCAATTTTCGTTGCAATCAGATCCTTTCGTGAGTCGTTCGAGCACAACACCAATTAACATAAACAAATGTAATAACCTCTTTCATAATATGTGCATATTAACTTGCATTTAATTTTCTATTAAACCAGAGTGCAGTTATTGTGTATGTGCATACCAATTTATTTTCTAATCAGACCATATTTAGGGCAGTTTGAACACAGACATACGTACAAAAAGCCACACTCTTATTAACTGTGTCTTATTTCACATCTCTTTCTGTATTTAACTAATTGGTATTAGATATCGCTGTACGATGGTAACGGTTTTAATATACCGAATGGACACATAAGTATCACGACGGGCACAAAATGTGTATCAGGAAACGATTACTCTTCTTCTATTCCCTTCCTTTAAATTGGTTTTTCTCCTTTACTCTTTCGTCACCAAAACTTGTTAATTTTTTCTTATGGTGACTCTTGACTCTTGCTCCTTTTTAATTGGTGGATAAGGTTATTATATACCGGAATGACACGAAGGCATCGCGGCGGGTAGCACATGTGTAGCAGGAAACGCTTACCATATCGCGAGCATCTGGTTTCGCTTCTAGTTTTTTAATAGAAGTCAGTGATGTTTCCATTTTTAGTTAATAAATGTATATTTGGTTCATTTTTCTGTGTGCGTCCAACGCTTTCTTATTGTTTGCCAATGTCCATGGACTTACGGCCTAGAATATCGTCTTGGTTTTTCGATTTACTATTTTAGTTGAATGCACGTCCTAAGTGGTTCTGTGATGGTAGCTAGCCTAGATTACATGTAATTCTATGCTGTTAATTGATATTTGTCTATCACTTTCATCATGTTTTTATTTTTACTGCACCTTGATGCTGCTGTTTGCGTTTTCCTTGAACTTCTGTCACTCTGATCAAGATGTCCTTCATCACTCTTCAACAACGTGCCTCGATTTAGAACAGGTATAAGTGTCATATTAACATTAAACAGGAAGTGTCTAATCTATTATATTGGTATTAAATACTTCATTCTGAAATGTCGTTTAGATTGTATTCATTCATAAAACGAATACATATTTGCAGTGCTTCTTCACGTGTGTGTTATCACTGAAAACATAAGATGGCGAGTAAAATTAATTTATCCTAGACACTTGTTTATCTGTAGACTGGATACAGACGGTAAACAAGAGTAACAGCAAGGACATTTGGATGAATGTAACATTTAATTAGAAGACATAAAACATTTCTTGTACCGAAAGAAATCAATCAATTTTTATTGAAACCTTAAAAAATTATCAGACCGGTGCAGTGAAGGCAATGTAAAGTACATTTGTTGAATTAAAACGTTAAGGAAGAACGGCTAACAACAGAAATAGACACTTCTTCAGAAAAGCATCGTTGCAACTTGATATGCATGTGGTTTTATTTAAAAATTATATGTTATGTTATTTGTAACGGAATTGTCAATGCTATATTTCAGGTTTGTTTGAAAAAAGTTAATAACTAATTTGTTGTTTTGCGAAGCTGTTGAATTTTGTTTAAATAGAAAGACTTCTCTCGTACTTTAATATGCCGATCCCGCCTCTAATTGTACATGCATGTTAACGTCTTTGTATTTGATAATATTTGTCTGCGTTCCTGAAACATTCAAAATAGAATGCATGTTGTAGACAGTTGAAATGTGACTGGCCGAACCCAAAAACTATAATTTCCCATTTTACTAGATATCTCTTTAATCATGCAATATTAAAATGCAGCATGACTAAACAGACTAAATGGATTGTCGTTCACACCGATACAATTTTATAACTTGTTCTGATCGGTGACAAGAATAAGTTCCGTTCTCGTAACTAAACGCGGTGAACCCATACCCGCAATGTGACCCGAGATTAATGATTTGATTATTGTTTCCTGATAATTGCAGATTTGGTTAACATTGATCTTTTTGCTAATGTTATCTTGAAATGCAAATAACAATTTTTGAGATTGTCAGATATCATTAATACAACCCTATCTTTATTAATTTGTCATAATGTAAATATAAAGGCATTCCTTTAAGTAGCACTTATTTATTATGCATCTTTGCTAGTTATTTCATATGTATTTTAATAGATATTCCATAGCTATATTAAAAAAATTCTTTTGACATTCTACGAGTATACTTGCAAGGATTACTCAGTTCTCGTTACTTTTTATTTTATGATTATTATGACTTTTAATTGTTTACTCGCTAAGCACTAACAATTATAGTTACATAGGAAATATAAATATTGTCATATTTTGAATTGAAACAGGTAACAGTTTTTCATTTGAAGGCTGCCATATATATATATATATATATCTGGCTTAGCGGATGACACATGTATAGAAGGAAATGCTTACTCTTCGCGGACACCACGACTGACTTTGTTTAATGATATGAATAAGTTGACCAACGAGTATATTGGGCATGACTATTGGGATGTTTTAGGCGAGACTGTACTTTGAACTCGAGAACAATAAAGAACACATTTTAGGATTTTTTCTTAAATTGCGTACTTTCTAACAAGAACGCACCGAAACAAAATCAAGACATTGGCCACATTTAAACATATGAATATTAAATTAGAATAAAAATTCTTAGTACTGCGACATTATAGCCATCATAAATCATAGATAAAAATAATTTAAAACTAATAAAATTGTAACTACTTTTTACGACAAATGTGCAATTTTCAAAAAGGAAACTGGTCTGAGCGTTTCGCGTTTCATTCGTAGACTGCTAATATATTCTAAAATTATCACATTTTTATTTCTTTGCAGCCATCTTTTTTTTCTAGTATTTGAGATTATGTTCTCGCATTTGGAGGTGGTATGCGCATTTAATAATGAATTTATGTTCCTGGACTTTTTTCCTGCTGTGTTAAGACGCCCAGGACGTTAAGAATATTGTTCTCTATCCCGGCCAAAAAACACCTTGGGTCTATATCCCGTACATAAATTAACAAACAAACAAACAAGTAATATTATTATTTCCACCAATAAATTATATTGAAATGACTTGGTTTACAATGTAATATAGCGTGTTTGCACTTAATGAGTTATGGCTTATTGATCATTTTAAACGAACAAGGTTATGTTTCGAATGTCTCAATGTAAGTGTCCCCATTTTTGCTATTAAATTGCGCATTTTGCCCGTCTGTTAGCATGTCCATCCCCATTTGCTTTCTGGTTGATATCTCGGTCAAACATTATTTGATTTTCTTCGAATTTTGCAAGCTGATCATTTACATCGATCCTGTTCTCTATTTAAAATCCATCTTCACTAGCCAAGGTCTGTTGATTACCACTTCGTTTCCAAACCAGACCTTGGTAGATATAGCCTTAAAAGTCGTTTTTCAACAAAGTCAAAGTTGTTTTCGAGCGTTTTAACTAACCGAAGGATTGACTACAAATGTAACGTGATAAACCTTCATGGTCATGAAATTTTCTGCTAACAGGGCTTTGGATAAAATGTATGTCTTTCTGCCTTTTAATGTGTGTTTCCACTGCACCAATAGAATTGTTTATCTCAGCCGTAACAACAAACAAATCTTGCTTCAATTTTAAATCTCGGACTTTTACGTTAGATTTAGCGTCAAATTAAGGTTACCGGATAAAGGCATGGTTCATATATGGATATATTGTTTTTATTGGTCGATCAGAAATATTAGATCCAATCAAATTCAGGACAAAAATGAACGATGTTTCAAGCAGTATCTGCCAAGGTCAGACATGGAAACGCAGTAGTAATTTACAGACCTTGGCTAGCGAAGACGATTGAAATACGGTTTGTTGCTACTATACAATATATCTTTCAATTTCAGAGCTATCTTACTTTCTCAGTTGATAATTATCGTCAATCATAACGATTAGTTGGTCTCTTTTTTGTTTTCCTAACTTTTTTTATCTAGCTTTACTCTACTGAAAGTAATTTTCTCTTGAACGTCCATTGATGACGATTGGTAAGTTTTTGTATGTTAACATCAATCATCAAGTCGAAGGTAGCTGAAAAATATACACGCATTATAAATGTACTTCAATATTATCAGTGAAGACTTTTCTAACGAAATCTTTTTTCTATTTCTTATTATAGCGCTTTTGTTAAACAGACGATCATTATCATCAATTATCATGACAAGTTCAGAATCATAACATTTCACATAAACAAAAATCTTATTTGCTTCAAACTTCCCAGTGCTAGACACCTTATCGCTGTATGGAGGTTTGCGCGTCTCCATGAACTGGAGAGCTATGCTGGCAGGAACTTGTGTTTCTGGTAGGGTCACCCAAGTCAGACAGGTTGAAGGGTAGATGCCAGATAAAGATCTGCACGTCCTTCGGAGGGGACACTAAGCTGGCGGTCCCATGTACAGGGATTTTTAACCCCCTGGCACGATAAAGATCCTAAAGCCGCTTTTACACATCCACGGTTCCAGGCCGCGATCGGCTACGGATCTCGACTGGGCACGCGTGAAGCCACCGTCGATGATCTCAGATGAGGTTCCTCAACTGCTGGCGGTCGCGAAAGCGTAAACAAACCATTGGCGAATTTTGTTTCTATTCAGGGTTCGGCATACTGTGGTTGACGCGAAGGTTCGCGTAGTGAAACATAGTGGAGTGTAGATAAATTACAGATGTACTTTAATGGAACGAGACAAAACTTTGAATGGATAACTTGTACGCCTATTTGCGGTACACGTACGATCTCTCACTCCTGTCTGCATTTATCTACATTGGTTCTCTATGTATTACAGTATCATCACGTATTGAGTCGTTCTTGCACGACTGGCAGCGGTGTCATTTCGGTTTTATGCCACACTCATAGTGTCACGTTTTGGACGCGCCGTTGTGCACCGTACTGACCCAAGGATTTGCAAATTTCGACCGGGTTATGCCTCGCTACCGCCATGCTCTAGCCTTGTTGTAGACACGTTCTGCTATTTTTTCCAAACGTAGCTAAGGGTGGCGACCAAAACGTGACATTATGACTGGAGCATTATCTACGATTGAACACGTTTCCTGCACGATTATTCAAGGCGCCAGAATAATCATCAGTGACCACAATCAGGTTCAGTACAATTTTCGGCGACCGCAAACGGTATCAGTATAATCTGAATCATAATTGTTTAATTAGGGCTTTCACCGATATTGTGACAAAAAACCAAAGCAGAACAACCAAAAGATAGGACAGGAAGAGAAGCGGCGACAGCAACGGAAAACGAAAGGAATAGAGATAGTTCTGAAAGAAGGATGATCCCATGCAAAGGAGTTTCCGCCTACTCTTCTATCGATCAGCGATCACACAATGTACCAAGAAAATGGGTTTGATCAAGTTATTCAGTGACTAGATGCTGAAGAGTACATACATGTATGAATGAGGGTTCGTGGAAACGCAAAGGAGCGTCCTAGTGCGGCAGTTTGCTACTATTTTGATCTGTCAAACTTCTTACATTGTATGAAAAACTAGTATTGTGGTCACATATCAGTCTCTCGTTAAAGTATTATAATGTTATGACAGTTGTCTCGACGATAGCAATAGTTTATCGGAATGTTTATAACAAATATTCGAAGAAAGAATACTGATAATTTGGATAATTTGCCAAAAACAACTAACTTGTGAGTTGAAATCGCTCCTAACTATCAAAACATGCAATGAACTACATTTGAGATGTAAGTCTGCAATGACTACGAAATTAGCTTAACAGGGCCTTAGCCCCTCCCTTGAAATGTTGCATTTGTTCTTTTTTGGTATTACAAAATTCCCGGCAAATACATAAATATCTATGCTACAAATAATAATAATAATAATAAAAAACAATTTCGCCCCTTAACGGTTTTCCGCTACTGTCCTGAATTAAATGATACATAATTAACAAGAGGGATTCTTATGTAATTTATTCAATATGTATTTTCAAGTATTGTAGATAAAACTTATGCAAGTAATCATACTACAAAACCATTTCTACACCACAGTCCGTTATAAATATAAATACATTGGTGATGCAGGTATCGAACTGATTGTTCAGTACAGATAAGTGGCTAAAACGTACCTTTTTGAATTAATAGAAAGCGCGACACGCACAAAACACAACAATATCACAACGTTAATTTATGAGTTACATATCATGTCTTATTCATCAGTGAACTCGGGAGCGACCATAAGATATACCCCCACTGCAGGGTGCGGCTAGGAGTCTCTCCCGCATACACCAAACCGAAGGATTCACTAACCTTTCTTTTATCAATGTTCATCTGAACACGATAAATTATGACCACAGATATAACCCATAAATGAAACAGCAAAGATACTATATGTGCTGGCTTGTTAATGTAAGATAGAAATGTAGTTCAATTTGACAGAGCGGGTATACACATTGCAAAAACATACCACAGAGCCGATTGATTTACACCTTTTGATTTGCTGAATATAAGTATAGGTACTGTTTAAAGAGTAAGTCCATGGATGTACGATATAACTTCTTCGTGCTTGACACCTTATAGTGGTAGGAATATGTGAGTGTCTTGATGACCTGGAAAGCTATGCAAACCGGATCTTATGCTACTGCTATGGTCACTTAAGACAGGCAAGTTGAATTTTAGACAAAAATTGGCACGTCCTTCGGGAGGACGCTAACCAGGCGGTACCGTGTAAGGGATTTTTAAAACCCTGCCACGATACAAATCCTCTTGTAAAGTTGGATAAGGGTAGGTGGTAACGTAGTTTCAATAGCTCGTCCTCATTTCTGTTGTACCCAACTATTTATTGTACTTTCTCGTTCCTGTTGCAACTTCCTTTTGTTCTATCACTGTTTTATCCTTTCGTCGTGATACCAGTCAAAGATTTTGAAAGTGTTGTTAAACAAGAACAAAGAAAAACAAAATATATTCACTTAAGACGTTTTAGTTCTTCACAAGACTGTAACAACTTGACCTTTCCTTAGAGTTGCTAGCAAAAAGAAAGACGATTATAATCAGAACAAAAGACAAACAATCTCTGCAATAAAAATCAACACCCGTTTTATTAAAAGGGACGTAAAACCAGCTCATCTTCGTGAGGGTAGCTCTTTCAAGACTTCTGGCGTGGCTACGAACAGCCGTCAACAATGGACACCGAAGGTGAAAAGTCAATCCTGATCACTATAGCTATATGTGCTGCCTGAACATTAACAAGTTTTAACCATAAAATATATAAAAACAACAAGGCTTTTGATAACATATTTTGCCTTAGCATAAAACATACATATTTTCAAACGCAAACTACGAGAACCGGAATGGGTATTGATACTTACCTCAAACAGACTTAATTATTATGTGTATGTATGTATGTATGTATGTGTCACAGCTAATTCGTTATTCAAGAGCGTGTTCTCACTACGAAGACTTTATCACTAGAGGATTTTAGTTAATAAATGTATATTTGGTTCATTTTTCTGTGTGCGTCCAACGTTTTCTTATTGTTTGCCAATGTCCATGGACTTACGGCCTAGAATATCGTCTTGGTTTTTCGATTTACTTACTTATTAATATGGAAGTGACATGTGTGGAACATGTGCCCATTGAATTGCTTTTCTTAAAACTTAACATTCATTGAATCAAGTGTAAATCATTATTGAATATTTTATTAGCCTAGCGTTAAGATTAAAACAAAGAAGGCCGAAAAGACGAAGGGTTTTTGGGGCTTAGAAAAAAGTTATTAAAAATCTCGACCCATATTATCCTATGAAAAAAGAGTTAAATCCACAATAGTTTCGTGTACACGCAATCAAAATAGGACGAAGAACGAAGTCCTTTAGTAAAAAGCTTTGGACAGTGTTTGTCATCAGAAATAACCATGCAATGTGATTTAGGTGTTATTTTTAATAATAATAATAGGATTTTAGGTCACCTCAACTCTGTTCATGGTAACCTATTGCCATAGCCTTTTGTCCGTCGTTGTCCGTCGTCCGTAAACTTTTCCTTGTGAACACGATAACTTGAGTAAATATTAACCAAGTTTAAAAAAACTTTGTAGGCAGCCATATATCAATAAGACATCGGACGAGTTCGAAAAAGAGAGTTATTGGACAGTAACTTACAGGGTTATTGCCCTTTGTAATAATATTATTATTGGAACTTGTGAACACAAGAACTTGAGTAAATGTTTACTGAGTTTGATGAAACTTTTTGTATACATATGTACATTACAAAGTTGTGAGAAATTTGAGAAAGATTATTTCGACAAAGTTTCAAGGTCACCGGGTCAAAGGTCAAGGTCATGGACACATCAAAAGACAGAAAATGCTCATTTCTCAAAAACTGTAGACTTTTTGTCTACTTATATGAATTAAAGAGTTGTAGGAAATAATGCGAGTAATATTTTGACAAAGTTTCAAGGTCATGGGTCCAAGGTCAAGGTAACTTGACACTTCTGAAGACTGAAAATGTAAATTTTCTCGAAAACAGTAAACTTTTAGTATACTAATATGTATAAGAGATTTGTAGAAAATAACGATAGGAATATTTTTACAAAGATTCAAGGTCATAGGTTTCAAAGGTTAAGGTCACAGACACTTCAGAAGTCTTAAAATGCCATTTTTCTCAAAAACAGTTTGCATTTTGTATACTTATATGTATTAGACAGTTGTAGAAAATAATGCTAGGAATATTTTGACAAAATTTCAAGGTCATTGGGGCCAAGGTCATGGTCACTAACACTTCAGAAGACTAGAAACGTCAATTTTCTTCAAAATGGTAGACTTTTTGTATGCACATATGTATAAGAGAGTTGTAGAAAATAATTCGAGG
>JAUMGZ010180491.1:0-14066 GCA_032359645.1 Pododesmus macrochisma | reverse complement strand
ACATTGCTGTTGCGTTACATACTGTTATTGTTGACGTTATTTTGACGTTACTTCGGCGTTACGCTCGATGGCACGAGAATTGTGCGCGACGTCATAGTGATAATATCAAACTCATTGGTTATTTGGTATATTGAATCATTGTTGTTTATACACCAATCTATTCACCTATCTGATTTAATTAAATGACTGAATTATTGACGGGGATTGATTGATTGATTGATTAATTGATTGATTGATTGATTCATTCATTATATTTCAAGTCACCATCACTCTAGTTCACTCATTCATTTATTCATTCATTCTATTTGATGTCATCCAATTCTCTATTTCATTCGTTTATTAATTTATTCCATTTCATTTTGTTGATCGTCATGCACATAATAAATAATTTTCACACAATGTATCGTATTTTGTTATCACTCTCATTATATTCATAAAAGACATATTCTATCTTTGACAAATCATATGCAGAAGACTTCCAAAAGACATGCTTAAACTTGTTCTTTTCCATTACCTGATCTGTTCCTGTTGGCCTTGAATGATGTCAAGAGACGGAACCTGGGTTATGTGTACATCCAGACACTCACTAGACTCACTGGGCTGAGATACTGTAAATATCACATTTTAATGACGTTTAATAATAACAAACAGAAAAATTAATATGCTTTAAATGACCTAATATTTTGTTATTTAACCACATGTGGCAAACTCTATGGCAAACCGTTTGCGGTTTGGGTTTTTATCCATTAAAAACAGACATTGCTGTATTTAAAATAGAGACATCTCTTATTAAAATAAAGTGTAAACAAAGGGATGATCAATTTACATAAAAAAAATGTTAACAGATTCACCAGAATAGCTTTTATGTATTCATCATAGTTTTTTTTTTTTTTTTTTTAAATTTCTTCTTCACCAAATCTTCTTCCCCTAGGGCATTTTTTTCTCTCTCATTTAATTGCAAGCCCATTAGCGTTAATAATATCGCACTGTCATATTTTATTCAGTAGATACAGAGAGTAAATACATTTTTGAATTACTTTTATTGATTAATTCATAAATTTATTTTTAAATGTATATTTGAGATCTATTACCACTGTCCATAAATACTTTGCTGTATAGTATACTATAACAATACATGTGTAATATTCATAAAGCATTATAAGCATTTAATTTTGTCATATTGATGGATACGAGGCCGATCAGAATAGCATTGACTTAAAGATATAAACTGTAACATCTTTTGGCATTTCTGAAAGTAGTTTTATCATTGAGAACACCCCCTAACTTTGCTATCTGACGTCACACATGACGTATAATCAGCTGTTTTATCGCCGTTGTTGATGAAGGATGCTTTGGGATGTCGATGTTGTTTCGCTTAACGTTATTTGGTTTTGATGTGAACTGTTATATTAACAGTTGTACAGGTAAGGTTATGTTAAACTTTTTGTCACAACTAGATCTATCTTTGTAATTTATATCGATTTGTAACAATAAATTATATGTACCTAAAAAATCAACTGGCAACGCCACAACGCCAGTTTCCAGCCCGCCGTCGATACCAAAGAAATTGGGGCAGCCAGCATAAATGGAGCCAATTTTTGCTGTAGTTTGGTCAACTTCAACGGGACAAGGTCCCCCGCCAGTCTTTTTGCTGTCTCTCTTAACTCCGTTAATGGCCTTTTTTGCCGCCGAACACATCTTTCGCCACTTTTCTTTCACTTGCTGGACCGATCTTTTATTCTCCCCCCTAGAATTCAACCCCGCAACAATCCCCTCCCATACCTGCTGTTTTCTTTTGTTTGTAATATCGTTTGTTTGTTTGCTGTTTAGAATTTTAATATTTCTTTCTATCTCCTCGGTTAAAAAACTTAAATCAAGTTTAGAAAAGTTCTCGGCCCTCTTTGACGCCATATTTGTTGTCAGTGTACGGCGTCGACGTCATTTCCATAGCAACGTTTACGGAATATAAATCAAATTGGCGTTATATTTAGGTGGGGGCTATATCCTACCCTAGCTGTCCAGATTAGAACTCTTCAATTTAGAGGCGGTAAAACGCGCTGTGTGAGAAGCGGGAAAATTTCAATGGCGGCGTCTACGCCTGTGACACACGAAGCGTCTGCAACACATATTCTATCTTCAGCTTCTGAAGTAGAAACCTTACTTAAAACTTACGAATTACAAACTGATGCAAAATTTATAGTCTTAAAAAAAGACAAGAATTTTGGCAGAGAGAACCCTTCAGAAATAGGTAAGAACAAAACAAAGAACGTGTCATTCACCGGCCTTGAAAATAGTTATGATGTGGACAAAACGTACCACGGCCAGATAATGTACAGCACCCACCGTACCAGATTTTGACCAAACGTATATAGCACAATCTTACAGAAATCTAAACACCAACCATCCAGTGTTACCATTATCGATCTTCATTTGCTGATTTTGAACAGAATGTGTGGTATCAAACTGATACGGGATGAAACAAAATTCCCCAACATGTATAAGAATCGCTTTTTTCAGCTGTAGTATATGTTTATATTTATTTAGTTCTTCAAAGAAAAACGTGCATGCAATTATAAAATGAGGGACCCCGCCCTTTTAATGATGGAAAACAATCAAAATAATAGATAATATATGAACGGTTCCTCTTTCACAATATTCTGGCCATGTGCTAAAAATGAGCTTATAGGATATAACAACAAGAGTGAGAATCGTTATTTTCATCTGTTGTATGTATATATTACAATTTATGCCACAGACCATGCCTTTCTTACGATTGAAAACCAATACTGATCAAATTGACAGACTCAATTATACTGGAAACAAAAGTTAAAACTCAACAGTGTATATTTTAGGACTATATCAACAACAGCATTTCTCAGATTTATATATACGTACATATTTCAAGACTTTTTATTACGTCCATGCAGTGAACCGACAATATTTTTTTGCAAATAAATTTCATTTGTTTTAACAATTTAATAGATACAAACTTGAGTGTTTGGAGTTGTTCAACATCCAACAAGTGATTTTCCTAAGGAATATAATTATAAATATATAATCATTTTTATAATCGGAATGCATGTCACATAAGGGCAAAAAAACTGCTATCAAAGTTATATTTGTTTGTCAATTTGACAGTATGAAATCAGTTAATATATTAATTTTATTTCATCCCTTTTTATTAATACAGATTTAAAATCACTGACTAAATACATTAGATTTGAAGACCCTCAACCAAATTCTTGCCCAGCTATTTCCTATGATGGAATACCTTTTATAATTATTGGAAAGAAAGTGTAAGTATGCCATCAAGGGAAAGACACAGAAAAGCACATAAAAGAAACAAGAAATCGGAAGAGAAGACAAAATGTAAGACCTGATCATGAATAGTAATTACATTTTAATAAATACTGAGGCAGATTATTATAATTCTATTGTATGAAAAAAGTATTGCAAGGTAAACAAATAAGATGATAGAGAGCACTTTATTTTACATTGCGCTTTAAACCCTCTGGGTAATTTCAGTAACACAGATATAATCGTGGATGCTTGAAAAGCATTAAAAGCACATACATTTCAAGTGCTGTTGAGATAATAATCTGTAACTTTTTATCATGGTTTTTTTTACTATATATGTCAACTTATCTCTTCTTAGGGTGATCATGCTTTCAACAAGACCAGGAAAATTTCGCAACCAACGAAGAAGAAGGGTTGCTTAATGCAAATAAAGATACGGCATATAATCAAATTCCCTGATTTCAAGGTATGAATATATACAGCCAATTTCAACAATATAAGTATAGCAAAACCATGATAATGATAAATGATTTTGAATTTAATTAAGTTATTCAAGTTATTCAACAGTTGTATTTCCAAAGAAAAAAATGCTTACAGAGGGTTACATATTTTCCAAAAATAAACAAATATTTCGAGTTACTTGACAAAAATATTTCACAAAGTCACTGCAAGTGAAACTGAAATTGTAAGGATTGAACACCCTTTTTTGATAATTATCTGACATGACGTGTTTTAATTATTGTCAAATTAAATGTTACCTTGAACATGTCTACATGCATGGCATGAATGTGTTTATGGCACAAGATCAATTAAGATCCTTTCTTTCAGGTTAGTGATAGTCGACACAACAAATTTTATGCTAGAGATGTGATCTCCACACAGGTGAAAGAACTGATTGCCAAAAACAACACTATTGGATTTACCCATCAATATCATGCATTTTTGCCCGACTCATGTGGTCATAGGAATCATTTTCGAGGGGAGGTAATTCTGGTTTCATATTCAATTAAAAAACAATCATTTTTATTCTATAGCCATTTCAGTTATTATTATTGCTTAAGATTAAAAATGTTTTTGTTTAATGTTTTACCATTTCAAAAATTTGGAAGTGCTTGATCAACATTTGATAAAACATGGTATGAAATAATAGTATATAATCTATCTTATGCATGTAGCTGTTCGCTCAAAAGTATTTACATTATGCATGGCATTGCCCTTCTTTCAATATATATTGTCTAGTACGGTAACTGGACGTAGAAATCACATCTCCTGTCACATTCTAGAGTTTTTAGTTGATTAGAGATTAATGCCATTCAACAGCTACCAATATCACCTGTTCACTGAGTTACTGTGGCACAGCCAGACACTATTATCCCATTCAGACATATAAATATTGAACTGTTGTCAAATTGCGATTATGGTCAAAATAAACCCCTTCTTTGCAGCAGATAACTATCAATTTATCCGTCATAGGATTCATTTCCCCACAATCCTGATCACCAGTTCAATTCCTAATTGGATAAAATTTACAAAAAAATTAAACCTAAAGTGCTTTGAACTTTGAGATCAGATTAATTTACAGAACTGCTTTTTCAGGCTTCAATCTTATGCTATTCCCAGGCCTGTTTTGTGTGTTCCCATTTATTTCAGAATTATGATGTTAAGCTACCAAAGTGGATAAATACAGCCAAAATATTTTATGTTAAAATAATATTTAAAATTATATATTAATAATATGGGATGGGAAAACAACATCACCAGTGGACCCCAGATGAAAACAATGCTGGAAGTGTTTATGAAAGATGTTCTTTTTAGCGGTGAAGGAATTCCAGCTAGAACCAATAAGAGGTTTTGGCCTTCTAATAAAGATGTCCAAAATCACATCGCACTCGCTATAAAGAAACAACGGAACAGCAATATTGATCAGGTCAGTATTAATTGCATTTAATCAATTTATCTGAACCTTACTGGTCAAGATTGATCCATTCATGCATATCCATCCACTAGTGCAATACATGCTGGTTATTGAAATTCAAAGATTATCTAAATTTGTATTTGCTTCCAGGGACAATAGCACTTGATTTAAAGGTCCTTATTTAGATGTGTATCAATTTCAAAACAAAAGACCAATAAGTGAAATATGGATATTTCGGAAATTATTAGTTACACCCTTTCAATTTACATTAGTTTTGCTTTGCCAAGTCAAAATGCATTTTTCCCAATTTTATGTTTGTGGGGGATTTAAAAGGGTTGAATTAATTTATTCTGATATATAATCATATTTTTAATCTTTTATTCTGAAACACATGTGTCTTAAACCATTTTTACAATTTTGCTTATTCTATTCTAGGAAATAGTTGCTGATATGATTGAGGAGTGGAAGGCAACAAGTCCTTTTGATTCGTACTTTTTGCGGCTTAAAGATCAATGTGAGGATAATGGGGAAGAAGGTATTAAAATGATATTGTTAACTGTAACTTACATTAGGCAAAAAAAAATGCTAGGTTCTTGGCAAGTTTTAGACAACATTTAGAATGCTTTAAAGCAGTTAAAGGACAGAATTGTTACTAGTTTGATAAGGTATGATATTTGAATAATTCAAGTTGGTTAAAAGTGCATATTTGGCTCGCTCTATATGGCTGCACCAAGTAGGAACTTCCCTCCAACTTACCTCATGTATTACTGTATTCCTCCTTCAAATTATCTGATAATTCAAAGGTTTTTTTACATTGCCTAATTGTGTTATTTTCTATAAATATGCTATATAAGTCAGCAAAATTTAGAAGGAAATGTTCTCATTGACAGGTTTAAAATTTGACAACTTGAAGGAAGATGGTGACATGGACGATGACGTAATTCTTGGTGAAAATTTAACTAAACAGCTGTACGGATCCAAGGTGAAATTCTTGTATTTGCATCAAATGCCGTGGCAAAAAACGCTTTTGCAGAAGTACGGTAATGAGATCAGCCTTCTTGATGCCACATATAGAACAACACGATATTCCCTGCCCTTGTTTTTCCTCTGTGTCCCAACAAATGTAAGCTACATAACGGTAGCTACATTCATAACAGAGACGGAAGACAGTGACTCCATTACTGAGGCATTGCAAATCCTGAAAAGTTGGAATCCAGAATGGCAACCTAAATACTTCATGTGCGACTACTCTGAAGAAGAGATAAAATCACTTGAAAAGGTCTTTCCAGGTAGTAATAAATTACATGTATAGATAATACCTGCTGCTTTAATAGTACAATTTGTTGTAGTAACTGTTATAATGTTTTAAGCTATCTCATGTGTATTAATAACAGACTTGTGTTCCTGAACGTTAATATCATAATAATACTGTGATTATGACCAGTCCAACTGTTTTCATCATAAATGAATTAATCTATAAACTATGTTCTACAATATTTACATTTCCACTGAAGTTGGACTCAATATACTTATAAAAGAGACTTAAGGTAATTTTTCAATTAACTTTTCAGTTGGTGTATGAATATAATATGCGGGACTATTTGCGTTATTTATCTATTATTAATTTTATATTAGATATTATCGTTTCTCATTAAAAAACAAATATATATTTATATGATACTGTTCTAAAGAGGTAACAAAGGATAACACAATACAGAACAGCAGACGATAGAGTGAGTGATGAGGTCACATGGTTCTACAAAATAGACTTGCACAAGTCCAATATTTTAACAATAAGCAGAAAAAAGAAAAAAATTATCAAAACTACCCTTTATGTGAATATAAGTTTGCAGTTCTTCAAACTTTTCTTAAGAAACATTGAGGTTTATACCCCCATAAACCTCATCATCACATGATTCAATCCTTAAGTATCTCCTAATGAAATAATGTATATATCATGTATTAGGATACTTGGTGGAATACCATATTTATCTTTTTTTATAGTAGAGGTATTCGTGTAATGCTTCTCACTTTTATTTTACATATTAAAAATGAAAAGTAATGTAAATAATAATATGTATCACCAAATTTCAACATGTGATTTTTTGCAGATTCACTTGTATACTTGTGTGATTTTCACCGAGAGCAAAGTTGGGACAGGTGGTTAAATAAAACTTACAACGGGCTTCACTCCCAAAAGAAGGAAGTGGTCCAACTCCTGCGCCCTTTAGCACAAGCACAAACTGAAGAAGAATTCCTGAATGCAAGAACAGTTTTACAGGTAAAAGATTCCAAAGTTTAGTTTTTTCTGTTTAAAATTTAAATTCAGCTATGTTGGAATCAAGTTCCTGGTACCATATGTAAAATGCTGTATCGGTTCTTTTTGGTTCGCTTTGGTGGTTAGTATACCCAAACAAAAATGGCGACTTTTAAGCAGACTGATGACAGCATGTTGCCATCTCAAATTAAAATATAGAAGCTACCCGCGTCATTTAAGAGTTATGTGTGGAATCATTTTAGTTTTAGAGCAGATGTAGATGAGAAGGAAAACAACAATATGCCAGTTACGTTATAGCGCAAAACAGTATCAATGGAATCAACAGCTGAACAAGAGACATTGACAAACAAACAATACTGTACTGCATCAAACAATCAAGCAATGAGAATGTAAGTAATTAAATTGACATCAAAACAATCCTCAAGACTAATAATCCATGCAGACTGTCTTAGGACGGTCACCCAACACAAAGTTATAAAATCGATAACTGTTACATTGCAACACGTTTCACTCTCAGGCTGAAAAATGTAATGGAGCCAGGGTCCGAAAATGTAACATTCGGTAGCAAAGATCTCCTAATCTAGTCATAATTTCATGTAAAATCGGTGTTCTCCCAGGCCCGTATAGCGCCACAGACCCGCTACGCTATAGTTAATGCCCGTAGCGCTATTCTAATTTACTTCTACGCTATATTTCTGAACCATTGCACTTTACTCTCTTCTACGTAATCGTTGTACTTGCCTGTCATTTACCTGATTAGGAGTACCAGTAATCATAAATTTCAGTACCTTCAGGGATTTGTTTTTACAAGTTCCACTGTATTAAAACATAATATATTACAAAACTGCTGAACTCAATCCATATTACACTATCTTAAATATTCTTTCAATTTGTTTACATGATAATGAAAGACCAGTGCAGTTTGGAAGGAGAATGATAGATTCAGGAATTGGTTTGAAAAGAAGTGGTTAAAATGTTACAAGGTAAACGATTTAAGTGTAAAAATCTGATTCAGAAAAATAGATATTTTCAACAACAAAAATTGGAAAACCTTAAATATTCAGAAATGAATGTTTGAAATTTGGCATGTGCATTTGATACTCTGTAGATATTTTTATTGGCATATCTGTTGTCCTTTTATCAGCATATAAAGCCAGACCTTTTGGAAATGTTTTGGAAACATGAATTCCCACTCATAAAAATGAAAAGACTTGTGAAAGCAGTTATTTGACCCATACACTGTACAAGATATATGTGATACACTGTGTCACTTTTTATGGATGTTATATTGATAGATTTTACATGAACTGTAATGTACACTTTTGATTTGATGTATGCAATGCTCTTATAAATTACTTCATCAAATTTTCAGTTTAGTTTCAAAAAAGTTTAACATATCTTTTAATGGAATATGGCACATTCTTTTATAACTGTGAGATAAATGGGTGAAACAATTTTGTTTACTTGTTAAAAACAAATTTCAGCGCTGGGTTCGAGCATACAGGATGGAGAGATTCAATGTTTCCGTGAACACCAACAATGGCATTGAACGACAGAATCTGTCTTTGAAATATGAATATCTAGACATGAAGAAGGCAAGATCTCTCAGCCAATTGCTCAGTATTCTGAACACAAAATTCCTTCCTGATTCATATGTACGGTAAGTCTAATCACATGCATAGTATTGCCACAACCAGGTTAATTCTCATTACAGATGGCGGGTTCTTAATAGATTTCAACTTTGATTCTGGCAAAGAAAAAAGAAATCAATAGCATCCCACGTTTCTGAAAAAGGTGCTAATAGTGCATTAGATGTTTATTATACCATCCGCCGAAATCAGGTTGTCTGTTACTCCTCTTACATCCTTAAATGGTCTACTTGGTTCAATAATTTTCAAGGAAACTATGAAGCAAATTAATTCAATTCCAAGGGGATAATTTGCCTATTAAATGTAATAACAAAATTCAAACCAGGTTGATGTCATGAAATAAATAACTTGGCGGAAGTGGGGGGTATTAGTCAGCCATCCTGGCGACAGCTTTAGTTTGTCTCGTCACAACGAAGGCATACACACGCATTTTTTCCTGATATTTTGGGAAATAGTTAGACAACCATACATACACACATTACACCAGCAGGGAATTATTTTAATATGAAGTGCTGAATAATTTCTTTTTCAGGTACAAACGACTGAATGCAGCAGCCTCAGTTTTGAATAAAAGTTATGATACTGTCATTCCTGAGTTTCTGCAGAACAGACCAAAATTTGTTGTTCACCACTGTGTACAGAGATGGTTGGATGGACAGCAAATACCTGTTGAGGATGTAGATCAAATAAATTCTGAAAACTTTTTGGTCAAAAGTTTCAGTGAAATGCAAAACAACAGATTTTACAGAGTTTGTTTGAATGATCCAGAATCTACTCTGCCTTCATGTCAGTGTCAAGACTGGATAAAATGGCATTTGCCCTGCAAACATTTCATGGCTGTATTTTTTCATTTTCCAAATTGTGGATGGGATGTCTTGCCAGAACAGTACAAGAACAACCCTTACATAAATCTTGATACTGAATCCTACCCAACCCAAATAGATGAACATGTATGTGATGAAGTTAAAGAACCGTTGGAACATGAGGAACCAGATCATTCCAATAATCAAGTACATCATCCTGCAACAGTCCTGCCTATTTCAGCATCTGCAAGAATCAAAAGGGAAAAAAACAAAATATGTGGTATGTTGGAAATTTTGAAAGATTTGACCTACAAAATTGGTGACATTTCTCAACTTACAAATATTTCAGGAGAAATTTCAGTGATCATTGCCAACCTTAGATCCAGCTTGCCTCAAGAGTCAAATCTTGTATTGGATGAAGCATCGAAAATGACAAACCACAGACCGACAAAAAGGCCAGTTAAAAATGTCAAGAGGAAAACAATTAATCTCCCTAAACTCCCAAAAAGAAAAATTGCGGTAGGACGTCGTGGTGTGGCAGCAGAGAAGAAACGGGCATTGCACACATCCAAAGGTGCAGAGGAAATCATAGGTGGGTGTTGATTTGTTTCAAAAGTTAAGGAGACAATACACGTTAAAGTGAAAGAATGTGGTTTTTGAGAAAAAAAAACATGTTATGGTATTTTCATCACTTCAGGTACTTTGTGGTCTAAATGTACAGAGTTGAAAGAGAAATGACTGAACATTATAAGTTCATTGGGCTTATGTGTTGTCGTTGATGTGTTGTCGTTGGTAGTTGATAAATCCACTACTGTAAAGCTTAACATACTAATTTTTGAATTATGCAGTATTGTTTTAGATTTCAGCCAATAATTCTACAAGTGTGAAAATTTTGTTTTAATAAGTATTTTGACAGTATGTTGATTAATAATGTTTTAAAGTTTTCAAATGTTTTATAATTTTAGATAGAAATGTTGTTCACAATGAAATTGAAGTTGAGATTGTTGATCTGACTTTGGACCTTTCTGAAGAGGATGATAAACATATAAAAGGTGTGTTCAATGGTATGAAAGGCTTAAAATTGTGATTGCCTTCCCTTAACTTTTCAAAGATTGATATATATCATTATGTAATTAATTCAGAATTAATAGAAATGAACATTACAGAGAATGTTAACATTTTCTTTAATTATATACGGTATTAGAGTTGCGTTTTGCAGTTACTATGCCAAAATACATGTAGTTGAAAGTGTTGAGACATAGTTCACGACCAGAATGGTGTTAAACATATGTGTTTGTTTTTCTTAAACATAATTTGATATAAACTTTGTTCTTTATATTTTTACAGCTGCAGATAAAAGAACAGTAGAGTTATCCACCAAAAGCCAGAAAAATGTTGAATTAAAGTGTAAGGAATTTGGGAAGGTAAAAATATATATACTTAATTTCTAATTCCTTTTTGTGCTATTTACAACTGATGCAAGACACTTCAAGAGTATCTTAGGATGATAACATGATATCAAAGCTGATTATGCTAGGTGTAATTATGTATATCTACTATCTAGCATAAAATAAGGGATGTATGAAATTTGTGATAAAAGCATTTCATACATTGTTTCAATAGAAGTGACGTGCCTAATTATGATAATTTCAGTGTTTACTCTTTTTTATTGGTGCATAGAAACTGCTTCTTAATTAAATGTCTTTAAGCTTGTTAACTTCATGATGTCATTAAAACTATTTCAGGAGAGTGGGTGTGGTTGTCTTGGGCAATCCAGGTCATACACTAAAAATCTAAGTCAATATAATTGGGGGTTATAGAGAAAATTAAATTATATTTACTAAAATAAAATACTACATATATGGAAGTAAAGTATAAAGTAAATTGATAGGGCATAGAGTGAGGTATATTTTGTGCCTGAAAAGAAATCATGTGTGGTTGTTTTTTTCTCCACAGGATACTGTTGAAATGGAAAAGTTCAGAAAAGGTAATTTGTCCCCTATTTGTTGGTATTAAACTTGTATCGTGAGCATTGAGTGCAAAAATGTAGAGTATATTGTTTTATGATGAGAAAGATATTCTAAGTTTGTCCTTTTATTTCTTCCTGTGTATAATACCTAAATTTTACACCATCATGGGGATCAAGTTAGACTCGTTATTAATAGTATGTTTTCTTTTAATTTTCAGATATATTACGTATTTGGAATTCCAATCAGACATATGACTATCTCCTAGCAAAAGTGAATGCGTACAAAATACTGGACTCCTCCATTAAGTATTTAAAGACCACTCTTCCTGATGAAGTAGGTACAATTTACTCTTTCCAGATTTTCAAAAACGTCTTTGTATTAAATATCCTTTTGTCATAAAAATTCATAAATGAATTATTTATAGTTCTTCTGTACCGATTTATTTCAGGGCTGTTTCAACACAGCTGATATCATTGTGTTTTGAGTTTCGACTATGAGTAGTATATTATTCTAGTATCCAACTATGCATTGACTTGAGGCCAGAGTTAAAATATCTTTGTTTGGTGTAACCCGACCCTAGACCTTGCAGCAGGGACAGGAGGTGGGAAGAAAATTTTATTTCTTTTTGTGAAAAATGAGGTTTGTTATATACATTTGTGAAAAAAAATAAACCCATTCTGAATCGTACAATTATAACGCAATTGTCTTTTTATTCTGAATCGTACAATTATAACGCAATTGTCTTTTTATTTTTTAATAACAAATATTTATCTACCTGAACAACATGTCTACAATAATAACAGCCTGATAAATGCATTGATAAAAATTTGTTTTTAAAATAGTCAACAAATATTGAGGGTCGGGTCGCTATTTAAGGGACAGCAGGGTTACACCAAACAAATCTAAAAGTTTTTTGGCCTGACCAGTATAAGGATAAGAGTGCTCATTTCTTTTTTGTTTTTGCTTGCCCATGGAAATTTCATTGTAGCTTGTAATTATTAGTTATTTTAATGCACCTTTTTCAGATTATGGATGCTTACCTGCATTTATTGGTATCTCGCCACAATGGAATTTTCCATATAAATACTGTTACCATGACCTCGATATTCAATGCACAGGAGGACATACATTCCCTCTTGAGACATGTAAGATTTTATAATGATTTTAAATTAATTATATAATCTTAATCAAATGACCACAACTAATCCTACCATTTTCAACCCTCTCTTTTGTGTAATGGATCTAATCATATCGTAATTTTAAGTGTATCTGTATCAGTGTGTAACAGCATGTTACAGTTTTCTGTTTTCTTCTATATGAAAAAACAGTCTGACAACATATTAATAACAATAGAGTTGTTTTCTTACACATGCAGTTACTGTGCCAAAATTGTTGTCAGTTTGAGACATAGTTCACAACTCTATTATATAAATATCATAGGTGCATATGCAATATTCTGCTATGCCTTTCTCTTGTCGCAATATAATTGTATTTCTTTCAATTTTAAAGCTGATAATTTTTATTGTGATTTAATTGGTTACTTCTGTAAATGAAGTTCCAAGTACAGTAAATCCTACAAAAACTGCTATCTTTTCCTTTCTTTGTAGGTTAATTTCTATGATCATGATATGGTAATTGGGGCTGTAAATGAAGGAGGGTATCATTGGACATTAGTAGTAAGTAAATTATATTTATGTTTTTGCATGCACAGGTTTTGGTGCCTCAATCTATTTGTAGCTGTACTTATGCTTAAAGTAATAGCATGTTTCATATTGATTGTTGCTTTGTATGTAATTATTTGTCCATGTTTTCAAGAAAGCCAAATTTGTTGCTTGTATACGTGCTAAACCTTGCTAGTATCTATTTGCTGAATAATTAATCTTTCACTATTAATTTATATGGTTGTTTTGTGTTTATTTCTATTTCGTCTTTTATGTTGCATCTCATTAAAACATGATTTGGTTAATGTGTAGACTATCTTGCCAAAGAAAAAACAGATTCTATATTTCAATCCCCTTGGTGAAACAAATCTGTCTGAGCAGCAGTTGTTACAGAACTGGTAGTAAGTTCATAAACTGTGTTAAAGTTTGCATGGCATTCCAGTGATTGGGAAGGTGAATGCAACCTATGGGACTATGGCCCCATGTCACAAAA
>JAUMGZ010180490.1:0-25370 GCA_032359645.1 Pododesmus macrochisma | reverse complement strand
TTGCATATGTTACTAATATAGACAGGCTGGAACATGACTTTGACCTTTGATTTGCATATGTTACTAATATAGACAGGTCAGAACATGACTTTGACCTTTGATTTGCATATTTTACTAATATAGACAGGTCGTTACATGACTTTGACCTTTGATTTGCATATGTTACTAATATAGACAGGTCGGAACATGACTTTGACCTTTGATTTGCATATGTTACTGATATAGACAGGTCGGAACATGACTTGACCTTTGATTTGCATACGTTACTAATTTAGACAGGTCAGAACATGATTTTGACCTTTGCTATTCATAGAATAATAGGCTTACATTTGACAGTTATTTTGGTTTGGATTGTTGGCGGAGCAATATCGACCAATTACTTTTAAGTCATGAGGTGCATCATGAGCCATTTTGATTTGAATGAGGTGCATTGTGGGCCAGCTAGATTATAACTTTAGTGAGATGCATTGTGGGCCATTGCATTTAACAGTTCAAAATTTTAAGGTTTATTTGTCATTATGTTTTGTGCCACATATAACTGTATATACATAGATATTTATTAATATTATAAGCTTATATATTAAAATATAACTGTATCCTGCATTCCCCTATTGCATGCTTCCCTGCTATGTATATTGCTGTTTACATCAACTTATTGAATTACAAATGTACAAGAAATTTACTAGTAATTGTAAAAAAAAAAATATAAACCTGGAGATGGGTCTATGAATATTTTATTATAATGTTCATGTTCAGTTCATCAATAGCCTGTTTATATTGTGTGCTCTGCTTTTATAGACTATGGTCTGATTATGTGCTCACAAGTTTACTGATTTAGCATTAGAAATTACTATCAGATTACATATTTATTTTTAAACTTAGACTGAGCAGATTGTTTTATTTCAATATTGAATATTCATATTGAAATTCATAATGCAGGATATACTTCACAAATTTTGATGTCGTTAAATTATAGTAACTTGTTAAGGTCCAAATATAACTTATCATGTTTATCTTGAACAGTTCAATACCAGATGAGGATGATTTTGCACAGGACACTTCTGATATAATGGCAGAGGAGTTTGACGAGACCTACCCGGTGATAGGGACGTGTAGAGCTTTGTATTCTTATGATGGTAAGTATTGTAACCAGCACTGTTGTCTGATTGAGTGATTTATTGATGATCAAGTTGTTCTGGTTTTATAATTGTCAAGTGTCCCTGTCCTAGATCCTTGACAGCCAAGTGTCCTTGTCCTAGATCCTTGATTGTCAAGTGTCCTTGTCCCAGATCATTGGCAGCCAAGTGCCTGTGTCCTAGATCCTTACACCAGTGCGGTGGTCCAGTGGTTAGGGTGCTCGCTTTGTGCTTGTAGACTGGTGCTAGAATCCATGGTTGTCAGATAGAATCCCGGTCGGGTGAAAACGTAAGACTTTTATATCAGGCTATCTTCAATCTCCCTGCTCAGGGCCCAGCATTAATGGGTCAGAGGAGGACTTGTGGGCTCGGTGTTAGGATAATATGACCGAGTGAAGTATCATGTCAATGTGTCTGCAGCATGATATTTCAATGAGACAGCACCATAAAGTCGCAATAAGTTTGCACTGTCACAAGCAGACACTGTCTCAATATGATCAATACATGAGTTAAAGGGACGCTTAACCCCAATAAAACAAACTAACTAGATCCTTACACATTTGTCTGTCATTGTCCTTAACTTTTCACGTTTTCCACTTCTTCAATGCCTATAATATAGCTGTGTATTTTAAGCTTGTTATATTTCTATGTTTACAGCTAGCAATGAGAGTTCTGTGTCTATGGTAGAAGGCGAGGAGATGGACGTTATAGAACAAGACCAAGGCGATGGATGGACAAGGGTGAAGAAAAAGGATGTGTCTGAGGGATTCGTACCCACGTCCTATGTACAATGTCATTTCTATGATCAAGACGAGGTGTGATAACAGTGCTAGTTAACACTTGTGTATGTGTCATGGTAACTGTGGTATTTCCATGGTTACAGTGCTGTTACCATAGTAACTGTGTCATATCAAGTTTATCATTGTGACAACATTTAAGTAAAACACGCCTTTGTTTCTGTGAAATGCAGTTGTCACTATGTGGAAATGTGTTCTTAATAATAAGTTGCAAGTTCAGGCAGTATTCACAGTAACATCCAGAGGTCTATACTGGGTAACAGTTGATAAACTTGCTTAACAGTTATGCTTGGTTTCCATAGTGATAGCTCAAACATTATATGGTTTCCATGGAGACAAGATCTGTTCCCTTATTGTAACTCTTTGTGTCCAAGGAGACCGACATAGTGGTTTATTAATCAAGTGTGACCATGTATACGGAGAACAGATAACCTTTATAGCGTTAAAGTATATAACTTGATAATGTGATATATATACTGATACAAGTGTATCTGATACGGCACTCTGACATGGTAACTGTGCTTTACATACCATGTACAGGACTCCTACCATCAACCTGAACCAATTCTTACATGGTGCCTTTGTTACTGCAAAACCAACGACCAATGGATGGCATTACAGCCTTTATAATGGTCAGTGTTCTACAGCCTTTATAATGGTCAGCGTTATACAGCCTTTATAATGGTCAGTGTTCTACAGCCTTTATACTGGTCAGTGTTATAAGAGCACTTCTCTTGCTGTGACAAAAGGAGTAATGGGCTGCCCGTTGGATAGTTAGGACACAATAGTCCATCAGATGGAGAAAACATAGTCTTTCATGAGGTGGACTGTATTTCTCTTTCATATAAAGACTTATTTATCATATGAAGAAGATCATTTGATTGGCTGATAGAAATCAATACATGAATGTGGCACCAGGTGCCTGAAATCAGCATTAGATGTAAAAGAGAATTTGATTGGCTATTCTCTTCATCATTGGATATAAAAGAGAATTTGATTGGCTATTGTTTTCATCACTGAATATGAAAGAGAATTTGATTGGTTAATTTGTTCATCATTTGATGTAAAGCAGATTTTTATTGGCTACATTGTAGCTGCTAGAGAAGTTGATGTATATTTATATAATGAAATTGCTACAAAGTATAACCTTCAATTGTACTCGCCAAATACACACATGCTTAATAATGTAATATGCTTATCAAGTCTATAGGGACCCTTACCAGTAAATAGTCCTGAATCATGATCACTCTTTAACAAAAATTTCTCCTGCATTGTTTTATGTTGCCATGGAATCACTATAGTCCTCTGGCTATTTTTCACACTCTTTTACATACTGCTGGAGCTATATAGCAGTTGTAACCTCTACTGTACTCAAGAAAATACTATAAGAAAAGTCAACAGTGATGTCATCGCAATTTGCATGGAATAACCGAAAAATGTCAACATTCTGAAGTGAAAAATTGTGTTAAAAACATGGAATAACCGAAAACTGTCAGCATCACGATGTTAGATTGTGATTCAGAGTGATCAACAAACGTGAAGTCCAAGATACATGAATTTAATTTAATAGGTTTATATTGATATAAAGTAAACATATACATGTACTTGACTATCATACATTGCAACTTAATTTATACTTAATATACAAGTTTTGTTAATTTTTTTTACTCCAACAGAAATTCATAAGAAATATTAAGGTACTTCATGTATTTAGCATTTAATTTTTACACACATTTTAAGTTTTAACTCAAGTATTTATAAGATTTGAGATGTATTAGACTTAGCCTAGTTTTAACTTCTTTTATACTTATAATCTAATTTTCCAGCAACTTATGTTAAGAAAAATCTTAATAGTTCTTTTTATACGTAACAGACAATATTCCTCTTCAGTAAGAAGTGATATAAGAAATCTAGTCACTTCCCAGAGACACATTTATAGCTGTAGGTGTTACATATTCCTGCCTTAGCTTCATCATTGTGTACTGTATGTACCCTTATGTCACAGATATACAAATAGTTTTGAAAAAACAAGAAGAAAAAAACCCTGAAAAACAAATTTAGTTTATTAAGTAAAAAATTGATAAATTTGAATTTCAATATCAGTTCCTTTCCAGACCCCAACCAATTCATCCCTTTTCATACCAAAATGTTTAACTAAATTAAAACTAGTTTGACTTATAAAATGTTGATAATGGTGTTTGAAACTGGCCCTATATTTCAGACTTTTTTAAATAAGTTTTAGCATGTTGTAATCTTTATAACATATAAGCAATTGTTTTGAAAGCTAGACTGGTTCCCTGCTGTGCTCATTTTGACACCTATTTATGTGTAATATTGTCCTTGGTTTTACCCTATCTTTCTGTGTCATTGTGTCTTTGCCTCAATGGATTGTGCAATTTTTATATTTAATATTACATACCAGTACAAGCCTAGCCTTGTCATTTTATTGTGTACATAGTTGTCATGGTAACACCTTTTATAATGCTGGACATATTTACAAATATTTTACTGTACATGTGTATGTATTTTAGTATAAACGCAGATTGTATTGTTCTGGTAACATTGATGTGGAATAGTTTTCTTTACAAGAAATTCACTGTGTGTAAACGTAAACACCATTAAGGGTTACGATCGTGCTGTAAATAGTGTATTCAGTACCTGTTACATGTTAAATATATAGATGTATATCATAGTAGCTACAAAGTGTTTATTATATACATTATGGTAACTGTCTGGTTCACGTTCTCTGTACAAGGCCCATCAGTGTTATATCACCAACCCTATATACTCTAATAAATGTCCTTATATGTCGTATACAAACAAAGTGCTAGCATTAACATCATCACAGTGGACAAGTTTCATTTTGTGGTATCGATGTCCATTGATCAAAGTTGTTGTTTTTATAATGGACATTGTTAGATACATCTCTGTATTGTTCTCTGTTAGGTCTAAGGCCTGCTTTTCATGTTTCCTTTATAGTAATGTGTGTTCAATCTCAGCAAAGGACTTCATTTTTATGTAACCAGGTTATTCCCCTTTCCTTCCTTGTCTCAACGCAGTCTAAAAATAAGTTTTCTTTCAATTCTTTACTTTACTATTGCTAGACTAATGGTGATGTTATTTATGTTGATAAAGTTATGTTTTATCTGTCATATTATAGTGATATAATTAATTACAAGGATACACCCCTTTGACTCTGTGGCTATATAAGATTACTGGTATTATAACTAGTCTATTGAGTTAGACATAATCAAAATAATCAAAATGTAAGGTTTTATTAAATTAAACATATTTATACCTGATATTCAGAATTTATTTTACAAAAACCACACATATTGTATATATGGAGTTTTAAAAAATTATTAGATCTAGAAGTCGGAATGAATTTTTTAATGGATGTTAAGAAGAGGAGCTGTGATAATACACACAATTAAAGACACTGAATTAAAGACAAATATATTTTAAAGGTTCTGTAGTAAGTATATTATGTTAGATTCATACCCTTAAATCTGTGTTACTAAACGACCTATAGCATCATGTTCTATTATTAACAAGAACATTTGATAAAGACATACTCTCATAGGAAGTAACTAGACTTGCTCTGTCCCTTAATTCACTACTCTCCATCAGGGGGCAGCAAACAAAGGGAGAGAACAAGTCTTGATAAAAGGAAATATTTTCATAACCATTAATGATGCATTCCAATAATATAACAACAAATATACAGTACAATAACTACAATATATACATATATACTTTATAAAATACAGAAGCTAATTTGTATTTCAATATTTTACACAGTAGTCTCATTTGGAAGGTATATATTACACAGTAGTCTCATTGGGTAGGTGTAAATGTGATTCCGTCAGTTCATGTCATATTATTCATTGTATTCTCTGATTCCAATTGTAAAATTAACTGCTGGACAGCCACATAACTAAGTCAAATGTTATCTCTATGGATGCCGATGCTAAATTAACCCAGTAGTATGAGGCGTGAGAGTGTGGTAGTTTTGTAAAGTTATACACCATTTAGTAACTAGAGAAAGTCTTTTCTCCACACAGTAGTATGAGGCGTGTTAGTGTGGTAGTTTTGTAAAGTTATACACCATTTATGATCTAGAGAAAGTCTTTTCTCCACACAGTAGTATGAGGTGTGTTAGTGTGGTAGTTTTGTAAAGTTATACACCATTTATGATCTAGAGAAAGTCTTTTCTCCACACAGTAGTATAAGGTGTGTTAGTGTGGAAAGTTATATGCCATGTATGATCTAGGAAAAGTCTTCTCAACACAGTAAATCAAGTTAGATTTTGAAAGGAAAAACGTTTTATTTACCTCATTGATATTACCTTATAGTTGAATTTTATGGATAAAAAAAAATACAAAGTGTTAACACGACTTCAGATACTGTGTCATAATTCCTCCTATTTGGGTTTAATTTCACTGTGTAACATCAGATAGCACAGTTAATATGTCCTAGTATACATTAATAATCCAAGTCTTGCCCAAGCTTTCGTATATCTCCACATCAATTGAAACACTATTCATATTTCTACTTTCATGTACAATTTAGTTGTTATGGGCTTTGTTCTGGTTCATTGGAGACATTTTTACAATAACAAACTCATCATTAATAAAGTTGTAAGTCAAGTAGACGGGTCTTCAAAGATCAAGAGTCGCAAAGCATTTTATGGCATCATTTTACCAACATTAAACCACTTAGAACAGTCAAGAATGTATTTTAGATAACACAGTTGGGTTTTTTCCCCCCCGAGACAGATTTGTGCAGGTATCAACTATCATACAAGCTTACTGCTTTAGATTGGTTTAGTTTTGTATGTAGAGGGTTTTCACTACATTTCAGTATATATAGGGTTTTCACTTCATTTCAAGTTTCCATATTGTTAGTATGCCTTATAACCATACATAGTAATTAAGGTATAAGTTAGTATGCCTTATAACCATACATAGTATTTTAGGTATAAATGTGTATATATATATATTCCCTCTACCCAGTCATATGTATACATGTCATAGTGACTGACCTCAGTTTGTTCATTACATCTCAATAGTTGAGTTTTATCTTGTATTTTATGATGGTTTATATGACAGCTCAGTAATTTTAGTCAGTTTTAGGTCACCGAGAATACAGAGATATTTTGGTTCTGTTGTGTACTAATCATATTGAACTAGAAGAACTGTGTATTCTCAGCTAGATTATTATGTTATTTCATCTTTCATTTGGGACCTTATATACTGACATGATCTCAGTACTATGTAGACTTAGTTATCATTGTCCACATTATTTGATAAAACTGGCAATCAGCAAGCCTTGCGCTTTTAATTTTATCGCCATTTGTTTGATTCATTTAATTGATACCTATCCAAATTCTGATTTGTGGATTGTAGGTTTTATCATCTAGTTTGTTCTTGTTTTATCATTTAGTTTGTTCAGTGCTTTCACATTCATTATGAAAGTAAGAACACAAACAAACTAAACATAACTATCTTGTTTGTGGCTAATCATGTGGTAAGCCTTCTTATGTAAAACTGAATATCATGCTAATTTATGTGTCCAACTGCTGCTGTGGTCTATAATTGTACAATTTCCTTTTTTGGAGGCAAATGAAAAATGTCATTTGTTCACAACTTTAAATATTTTTATCTGTTTGAGCCAACTTCTGAAGTTGTGTTTGTGTGTGATGTATTTCTGTGTCATCACTATATATATATACTAGATCATCTCTACCATTTTACCCATTTTATACATATTTATGATATATAGAAACCTATTTTGTTGTGCAGCATGGCTGTTTGTATGCTTAAGAAAGATGTGCTAGACACTTTCCTTATTTCAATTTGGATGAAAGATTGTGCTTTGCAAATTTTTGTGTGTGGTGTCAGATATTGTTAAATACATCATGGTGTAATGCTAAGTGTTGATAAGATTGAATACACTCTGTAATCTGGCTGCTTTTTATTATTACCATACAACTATTTAGCAAATGTTTGTGATGTTGTGCTGGCTAAAGCAGCTATTAGCATGAAAGGTAAGATCAAAGATTCATAATAGGGAAATTATTATGTTAATACCATTTTCAGTTAGCTGAATAAGATAATAGCAATTAATGCAATGCAAGAAACTGGTGTGAAAAGTGTTAAATCTACTTAATTTGCTAATAGCAAGAATTTGTGTGAAAGTGTTAAGTTTGCTAAATTAGCATTTTAATTGCAAGAAATTTGTGTGGAATGCATCAAGTTTGCTAACTTTTCATTTTGATAGCAAGAAACTGGTGTGAAATGTATTAAGTTTGCTAAATTAGCATTTTAATAGCAAGAGAATTGTGCTTGATGTGTGAAATCATGCTATATTTGTTATTAGCTCTATATTGACAGGAGTTGTGTTTCTATGTGGTGTCCATTCTTGCTAGTCTATCCATTAGCAAGTAATTTTTTTCCTACAATGTTAATTTTGTTTTTGTGGTGTCCGACAGCGAGATATCATGGTATTTATATGATGTAAGGACCTTATTTTACATACTCCTGTTACAATGCAGTTACAATCTTCATGTAAACTAATAAAAGTAATATGCCAAGATATCAGTGAGACTTGTGTTTCATTTACAAACAAATGTTAAATGGTCCAGATTGATGCTGTTAATTGCTGACACAAGCCTCCATGGTAGCTATTCTCAGTATTTTCTTTTCAGTTTTCTCCTATTAATATGAGACATGTTATCATCTCCTAAAGATCTTGATGTTCTGTTATCCATACTTTGACAAGAATTGATGCGTTGTGTGGAATTGGGACAACTTGGGTTGATTGCAGCCAATATACAGCAAATTTTCACAAATTTTTTCAAAAATGTTTTTAAAAACAATTTGAGTGGAATCATCAGAATGTAAACCATTGACAAACCAACAATAGCCGCAACAAACAATTCAACACCTGAATAAAACCAAATAAATTGACGTCACAGCAAACCCCAAGACTAGTTATCCATGCAGACCGACTTAGGACGGTCACCAAGTGTTGTTAAACCGGTTAATGAGGCCTCAACCTTCCCACTTCTCGCATGAGACAAGAAGTCTTAGGGCATTACAAAATTTGGTAAATATACTTCATAGCGCTGTTAATCATCTCAACAACCAACAATACAAATCTAAACGAGTAATACTTATATACATATTTACAAAATTACAATTTGAAAGACGAAAATATGATAGAGCCAAGTAGCATTAAGCCGAAAACATTCACTATTAAGTGGTAGATTCATAGATTCCACATATAGTTAAGTATTTGAAAACTGACATTGATGAACAATCAGTGGGGTCGCAGAGGTACAACATCAGTAACTGAGCCAACTTAAACTGCCGTGTGTGTGTGTGTGTGCGTGTGTGCGTGCGTGGTAAAGAGAGTTTATTTCTTGCCGACTAACCTACCTTAAACTTTGGATACACATTTCTAGAAGTATAACTATAGATGAAGAGAATTATAAAATAAGCAAGGTATACTTCAAAAGATACAATTAATGCCTCGAGTTGGAACCAAACCAACCATGACTTCGACAACATCGCCTTGCCAAGAAATTCAAGCGACCTAACCATCTGAGCTACTATACACACCAAAAGAAGGTGTTTCATATCTCGGGGTGAAGTAATTGATCAAACCTGACACGTCATAAATCGGATTTGGGAGTGTGTAGTAGCTCAGTCGGTTAGATCGATGGATTTTCTTGGCTTCGAAACAATGTGGGAAGTGGGGAATAATTCGTTCTTAGAATCTGCCTGTAAATCTTGTGGACAAAACAAACCATTATGCTATCTTA
Source organism: Pododesmus macrochisma (assembly GCA_032359645.1). Taxonomy (NCBI): domain Eukaryota; kingdom Metazoa; phylum Mollusca; class Bivalvia; order Pectinida; family Anomiidae; genus Pododesmus; species Pododesmus macrochisma. Next base: position 15,609 of record JAUMGZ010180490.1, on the reverse strand, counting down.
AAAAATAATGCATTTCATAATTCAACACACGTCCCCCTTTTTTATGAGTTGCATATATTACTAGAAAAAAAAACCCGATAGGAGTACTAGTACCTAAATTTGTTTACCACTCTTTGTCAAATGCGCATCTAATCAATGTTTGTAGCTTATCCTTGATCAGGTTATGTGGCAAAGTTGTGTATAAAGTAAAACAAACAAATTTCCTTGACTTCATAGTTCAATAAATAAAGTTTGTCAAGCACAGTACCGGTATTTTTGATTGTGTTTGACCTGTGTTGAATTATGTAATGTATTATCCTTTTGGTTCTTGGCATACATATGGGAACGAATTGTGCCCCACTTGTAGCAGATCTCTTCTTGTATAGTGATGGAGATATTCCACAACTTCCATCGTACAGCATATATATTTCACAGTTATTTTGTTATGCCCAGTATTTCCCAGTATGCGACTAGAGACATTTCACAACCCTAATTTTTTGGAGATCTTGTTTACAAACTTAAGGAGGATTAAAAACAACCCTAATATCTTCCATTGCTATTAAACTTCTAAGAAAATTCCTCAAACATAGCTATGATCCTCTGATAGTGATACAATAAAAAAAATTCAATATACATACCTAGTATTGGGTCCATTTACCGCCTTTTACTGGCACATACATTGACATTGCACACCTAGCAATACTACTGGAATTCAATGAAGGGCTTCAGTTGAAAGCTTCATATATCGAGAAGGATGGGTCCTGATTTCTGTCCTGGTTGTTGGTTGTACTTTCTTTTGTTTATCATTTCTGTGCTCACACAACGTTATAGTAGTTACTTAAGCCAGCTTTTCCCCCTGACCAAGAATTGGGTGAGTGTTTGCTCTCCCGCGGTCCCCATATATATATACCTAGCAGTATAAGTTGGCTTAGTTGTTGCTGTTGTATCTTTGCGACCACACTGATCACTATCCATATGCTTAACTAAATGTGGAATATATGAATCTATCATGGCTTTATGCTGTTTGGTTATGTCAAATTTTCGTGTTTCCAACTGCCTTCGCAATTATGTAAATACGTTTACTCGTTTAGATTGTTATGGATAATTGATGTGAGCGGCATATTGTTGAGATAATTGAAAGCGCTAGAAGTGTATTTATTTAATTTTGAAATATATGTCTATAGTTGAGACTTCTTGTCTCATGTGGGAAGTGGTGAGATTAACCGGCTTAACCACATCGTCTGGTTCCGTGCTGGGTGACCATCTCTCGTTCTGTTGATTCAACCAATCCTATTATTTCTCAGTTGGTTCGATATGTTTTGTCCTGAGTTTTCCATGTGCAGCATGATGTAAAGGCCGGAACTAGGCAAAGTTAACAGTGCAAGACTTGTTTGAGTCATCTTCGCTGTCGTGTTGTAAGAGGTGAATAATTGATAATTATTGTCTTTTTGCCTTTGTAATAACGATATGTATCACCCCTGTGTTTTAGGCGAAACAGCCGAAAGACGATATGATGAAGCGATACTTATCGCCAATTGTATTTCGGGGTTTTTTTGCCCTAAAATATTCGTCTTTTTGCTTCTTTGCCTTCGCATCCTTAAGGGGCGAAGTAGCGAAGTAACGCTAAATATCGTCTAAAAACCGATACGTGATATTCAACTAATTTGTTTTTAACTTTTGCTTTAATTCAAAATTCGTCTGAATTTAAAATGAAGAATATGATTTTTAACATATAATTTTTCAGAAAATGTTGATAAATTCTAATCCAGATCAGGTATTCTTGTCTTCTTATTTTGACATTTTTTAAATCTTGACCGTTAGAAGACAATCCAAGTGTAACTGAAGTAGAGATACTGGTATCAGCAGATATCAAATTAATTGGTATTGAAAAGACTGACAAGGCTCTACTTTATAATCAAAATTAGAAAGAGAAGTAATCAAAGAACTTATTATTTTATATCAAAATGAAGTCTATATATGTAATTCCAGTTATTGTCAATTTCTTTTAAACTGAAACTCATTGATACCCGTTGTTTCGTTGTCTAAATCAGTCGTATAGTAAACAACGCGACATATAAAACTGTTTCAATTCATGACCGGATTTCACGTAACAATATCATAGCGCCATAGTTCTATAACGCAAACCCAGAGTTTTGTACTGCTGATACCAGTATCTCTACTTGATTTACACTTGGATTGTCTTCTAACGGTCAAGATTTAGAAAAAACGAAAATAAATTGGCGATAATTATCGCCTCATCATTTTCGTCTTTAGCAATTTCGCCTTCGTGTCTAGCGAGGCTTAATAATACAGGGATGATAAATATCGTTACTTCGCCTCAAACAACACGACGGCGGAGAAGTGATAAAACGTAAAACTTAACTAAAAGTTCTCTTGAATTGTTAACTTTGCCTAGTTCAGGCTTTTTCACCATGCTGCACATGGACAAAGCATATAGGGTGGGTGAAATCAACAGAACGAGAGACTTGACAAACTAAAGATAGCCCCATGCGGACCTTCTTTGGATAGTAACCCAGCATGAAACCAGGCGGTGTGGTTCAGCCGGTTAATGAGCCCTCAACCTTCACACTTCTCGCACGAGACAAGAAGTCTCAACTGAAGAGATACATTCACAAATTAAATAAATACACTTCATAGCGCAGTCAACCATTTCAACAACCAACCTCCTCACATCAATTATCCATAAAAGTCTAAAAGGAGTAAAACGTATTTACATAATTACAAAAAAGGCAATTTGAAGCACAAAAATTGGACGTAGCAATCATACAGCATAAAGCCGAAACGGGGGCAGTGAATAGTGTCATTGATGAAAAATTACTGTGCTCGCAAAGATACAACAGCAACAACTAAGCCAACTTATGCTGCTAGGTATATATATGGGGGAAAGGGGACCATACGAGCGAAAACACTCACCCAGTTCTGTGTTATGGGGGAAAGAAAAAGAAACTGGCCTAATAGCTATAACATTGTGTGTATCAGTGAAAGTTCAGAAATAAAAGAACAACCACAGGAAGCCAAACTAACAACCAGAAGGACATATGTCAGGACCCAGTCTTCTCGATATGGAGCTTTCAACTGGAGCCCTATACCGAGTCTTAGTAAAACTGTTAAAAGGTATGCAATGGCAAAGTCTATGTCAGTAAGAGGCGGACATAGCTAATACACACAAGGCACATAGAGGATCATAGCTACGTTTAAGGAGTTTTCTGACAATATTAATAGCTACGTAAGACATTTCAGGGTTGTTTGATTTTAATCCACCTCCGTTTTTTAACAAGATCTCCATAAAATAAGGGTTGTGAAACGCATCTAGTTAAATACTGGGAAATACTGAGTTAGCCATATTTCAAACTGACCTCCGGCTATCTTCTTTAAAACTTGCCAGAACCCCGGATATCTTCTATAAAACTTGCCAGAACCCCCGAATATCTTCTATCTAACTTGCCAGAACCCCCGGTTATTTTCTATAAAACTTACGAGAATTAAAGTTATTAACATCTGAACATGCTCGTTATAACAAAGTTCTGTCAAAACTTCTGTTGTTATCATTTCATGATGAAGATCCAGAATTGTAACTCAGTTGTCGCAGTAATAAAAGCTGCTCGATAGGATCTTTTTTATTTAAGATATTTCGACGCTGAGTGCATACTTCTTCTAGGAAAATAAACCACATTAATACCACAGTAGTTAACCTCCGATAAATGAAAAAGATATGCTGTAGTCTCTTATGTATTTGGGTGCATTTTAAATAAAACAGGACGATTTTATTGCGTTTCTCACTGTCGCAGATACACAGACCCGTATCGATTTTGGTCACATACATTATGACACCAAATCAACATGTAGTCCTATTGCTATCCTTTTAAGGTTACCATACACCGGAATGACACGGAGGCATTACGGCGGGTGACACATGTGTAGCAGGAAACGCTTACCATATCGCGAGCACTTGGTTTCGCTTCTTGTTTTTTTAATAGAAGTTCGTGATGTTTCCATTTTTAGTTAATAAATGATTGTATTTTTGGTTAATTTTTATGTGTGCGTTCAACGTTTTCTAATTGTTTGCCAATGTCCATAGACTTACGGCCTTAGAATATCGTCTTGGTTTTTCGATTTACTATTTTAAGGAGACCGAAAATAGTTTGAGTTTTCGTTCATTGCGCAGTTTACTAATGCCTTGAGATTGACAATAAGACGAAGCGACAGATTACGAAAAGAGGCAATCAGAGTCAAAATGTATTGCCCGAGACAAACTACAAACAAATAACAAAATTACGGTATCATTGACCAAAATACGAACAATCCAAAGACATACTGGACAATTCTTAAAAATACTAATTACGTCTAAACTAACAACTGACATTCCCCACTCTTTGACCAGAATACAAACTCATACTACTCTAACGACAAAGACAAAGCTAACATACTTAACGACTACTGTTGTTCTATATCGACAAAACACGACTATGACAAAGAACTACCAGACTTCGATACGAGGACCAACATTCGAATACAACAGTCGAACATCACGGACATACTAGACATTTTACAGACAAACAAAGCACCGGGACCCGATGGTGTCAGCCATAGATTTTAAAAAGAATTATCCATTCAACTCTCTTATCCACTCACGAAACTTTTTAACATCTCTATTACAACAAATACATTCCCAGATATATGAAAACACGCCAATGTTATTCCAGTTTACAAGAAGGATAGTCACACAACACCGAAAATTACCATCCAATTTCACTTATAAATTGCATTGGTAAACGTTTTGAAAGTATTGTCTTTAAACATATATTGAAAACGACTTTTTATAAAACCTTCCGTCTAGCTTCAGAGCTTAGCATTCTACAGCACATCAACTTATTGAAATGTACTATTCTGTTCTCCAAGGTCTAGAAAAACATGAAACAACAGCCCATGTATTTTTTGTCTTTTTTAAGGCTTTTGACCGTGTTTGGCACAGAGGACTGTTGTATAAACTGGAAAACATGGTATATCTGGATATGTATTAAACTGGTTTAGAATCTATCTAACAAATAGACACCAATCGGTCATGATACATCCCTGACATACTCATCTCTAAATATCATTGATATCGAAACACATATAAACACAGATCTTGAAAAAATGCATATATGGTCTAAAAATTTGCTAATGAAATTTAACCCAAACAAAACAGAAATCATACTCATCACTACACGAAATCACAATTATTTACAATTTTTCCAATTAAACGGCATAACCATTCCAATAAAAGAACATTGTAAACATTTAGGAGTAACAATCAGCAACAATGGAAAATGGAACCAACATATCAACAATATAACTGAAAACGTCTCAAATACATAGCAACACTAAGACAACTTGAATACACTCTCAACAGAAATACACTAGAAAATTAAAGGCCACTGTTGGAGTAGTATGCTGGGGAGGTATGGGACAACTGTGGTATGTATAACACACAATAAAAAGAGAAAACTCAACTAGAAGCTGCTCGCATTGTCACAGGGCTACCTATAACCACAATATTAGAATGTTTATACGTAATTGGACGGAACACACTACAGGAAAGACGAAAACAGAAAAAATAACATCGTTTTATCAAGTACAGAAAAAAATCATCCGCATTTCCCCACGACACAAATATTATCCCAGTATTGACTGTTGGCAGTTGATTAACACGTTTCTAAAAGCCTTGCTGAGTTATGAAACACAAGCAGTTATGTAAGCATTGTTCGTTACACTTGACAAACGAAAAAAAGTTCAGCTTTATCAGCAACACACATGGTTCTTATTTAATGATAGAGAAACTTCGATAAAACAATGACAACTAGAATTTAGCCTGGAATAGAGGCAATTTGATCGAATGACAAAAGAACGATTTGAGTTGATTACGACATCACACTCCGTGACCTTGACATTTTAAAGAGAAAGTTTAACAACACTTGAGTCAATCGTATGTAATAAAGTTAACTTTATTTTGAACACAGAACATTGTAATAAATTAAAAGTATATAACATGTCATATTCTACATACGCAGCTCACAGCTCATTAAGTCACACACGAATAAAGATATTGCTTAGCAAGAGTTGTCTTTCTTAGTTTCTGAAACCGTTTCGTACAATATATATCCAGTAATATCTTGTTGAAACATTCAATAACCAGTATTATGTGCTAAGGCTAGTTCTGTCTGATATTGCACTTTTTTCACAAATTTTTTTAAGATTATAAACGTGAAATACAAAACATATATGTAACTACGGATTGTCGTCTGCTTTTTTTTCTTTTTTTCTAAATTGTAGATCAACTCAATTCAAAATAATTTTCTGTCCACATGTATAAGTTATGTAATTTGTTCAGAAAACATATCTAAATCATTCTTTGAGTCTGGTGTTCGTGTGGTTTTTTTTAACCAGTACTGTGTTCGCATAACATTTGTTTAAAGTGACTATCAAAGGGCGGAGACCAGTCGAATATTCCCCAAAAAATATTTGTAAGACTCAAACATGTAAGTTATCGCGCTGAACTGTAGATTTTATGTATAATGTGAAGTTGAGGATACAGCAGACTCAGAAGAGATTACAACCATTTTCTTGGTTGCTGAAGTTTGATGCTGAACGCTTTTACATAATACTAAACACATAACACAAAATAATAACATATCTTAAAAATACCAAATAAACTACACTTGTTCTCATATTGCACGTTATAGTAACAACTGAAAGAGATACACAAACTTACATTGTCTTAAACTTGATGTGTTATATTGAAAAATAATAAAATTTCTTAAAATATAATGAACAGTTAATTTTAAATTGCCGCCCATAGGCAGATTATACTGCAAAACGAAGCGATTTCATATTTTCAATAGGTTTTGCGTTTGTTTTTGTTGTTGTTTGTTTGGGTTTTTTGTTTTTTGTTTTTTGTTTTTTGTTTTATATTTTCATACACCCTGATATAATTCAAGTTGATTAACAATTGCGTCGAAAATGTGATAACAAGATTAATTCCAATCCCCAGACAATTCACGCATACATTTATACTTAAACTTAATTATTTACATGTATTCAACAATTTAAAGTATAATATATTATAAATAAATAACGCATGAACGGAACACAATTGGCTGTTGCTAAGATACGCTGTAAACAAATACAAAAACCCACAGATGATAATACAAACGCAGTAAAGAAATCAAGAAGGTCCAGCTATCGAACATTCTACATAGACTTGTTCTCTCCTTTGCCAGTATTGCGGAACGCAGCCCTGGCGGAGAGATTGTAACAAAGGGAAAGAACAAGTCTAACTTTTTACAATGAAATTTCCCTGATATGTCCGATACTGATGTTTCTTGTTATTGATTGGGTTTAATTTGATATTTGTTTCAGAACAGCAGCTATATATAAGTAATATTTCTTGATCTAGGAGACTAAATCGCGTCGTTGGGAACACTTGTATCCTTATGAAACTAGCTGGCAAGTTTCTTATGGGCCGTAACCTAGGACAAAGCTATAGGGGCGGGGGTGGGGACATATTTGTCTACAGCACACATATTTTTGTTCGAAATTTTGTCATTGAAAATAAGAAAACATTTGTCGTCCTAGACCAATATAGTTCATACCTGTGTTATAGATTACATGCACAAAGACAGTTGATTCACTGTACCATATGGTAACAGGACCAGTTGATAGACATAAACAGCTGATCCAGCGTTAGTGAACATAGAGAATATAAAATCACTAAAGTTGGAAAAGTCAGAAAGTGACAAAATGTGATGAGCCTTTTTTAAGATAATTATTGATAAGTTACTTCAATGGTTTAAACGTCGTTAATCGATTTTAACATTCATTTGACCAGTTTCCTTTTCTTTAAAGAAAATAAATATTAAGACTTAATTTAATATTAAAAATGCACAATATTGAGAAACATATCTCAATTAGGGAAACATGTATGAAAAAAGCAAAAAACACTATTTAAATCCCACAGTAAATAGACATACTAAAATATGAATTAATGATGTAAATTATAGTAGTTCTTTTTGTTTTTATATCACATGGTAAGTTGAATGGTAGCGCGTGATCTTGTCAATGCTATCATTGGTTGAGAAGTACATCACGTGATCTTGTCCATGCTATCATTGGTTGAGAAGTGTATCACGTGATCTTGTCCATGCTATCATTGGTTGAGAAGTGTATCACGTGATCTCGTCCATGCTATCATTGGTTGAGAAGTGTATCACGTGATCTTGTCAATGCTATCATTGGTTGAGAAGTGTGTCACGTGATCTTGTCCGTGCTATCATTGTTTGAGAAGTGTATCACGTGACTATTGTAGACATATATGCATTCTGGAAACATGTATTTATGGTGATTTTCATCAGCTTGTCAAATTTCCTACTTAATCATTTAAATACTTCTTATATGACGGGAAACATCAATTAATCACAAAAACATAAAACAAATTAATATTTAAATAAAAATAAAGAAATATGCAATACCCGTAAATAAAAAATGCATCGATGCGACTTGAAAAGGTGATACATTTTAGAAACAAAAAATATCAGACCCTGTTTTGACCTACGACCTAAAGGTCAGTAGCTTAAAAGTTAAACATAAATACAATCAAAAGAGACTCTTTCCTAAAACTTAAAGATTTAAAGCACAACTTTGGTCAGTTTGAGTGTCGACTATATTGCCTGTCAACCCCTACGGCAGTTAAATGGAAGACTCCAAAATCGAGTTCCGGTTCCTCTCAGCCAATGATAGCAAGGTCTAGAGCACGTGCTGCCACACGCGGTATTACAGCACTTTTCTGTTCCTGGACATTCGTGATCATTGTCACAGTCTCGCCCGCACAGCATTTCTCTCTGTATATGCCATGGACATGACCCAGCTTTTTGGACTAAAACTGAAACAATAAGAAAATTTTGAAATAAAACATGCCAGCAATAAATATAATATTTATAAGAAGAAAGAGCAAATAATTTATTCTCTATGTCAACATGTATAATTGATTTCAATGCGCTCTTTACATCTTTGAACTTTAAATTCTGCCAAGAACTGTTATTTATTCAAGTTTATGTAAACACACTGCTTACTGATTTATTCACACGAAAAATAATTAAAGGAGCGACAAAAAATCAACACAGCTTTTACAAACAGCTGTTTGCACTTTTTCTGCGGGATAGGCATACACGAATCTACGTCATTTCCGTCTGTGGTCAAAAGGTCACTTAGTGACGAAGCATCACAAATAATACCTCATAGAGAATACATGCATTGATAAATAAATATCAATATTTATCAAAATATTGGTTTATTGTATTTTCCACCTCCGCAAGAGTTCATCACCTGGGAGTTTCCGCCATTGAAATGATCACGTGACATATATAAATGAATGGAGCCTTGTAGTGTACAATAGACATGCCAACCATTTCTATTGAGAAGGGTTTATCAAGGTTCTTTGATAACCGCACGATTAACAAATACGATGGCCAGCCTTTGTTTGTTATCCAACATAACAGTGAAGGTCGCCCATGGTTCTAATCTGTTCACCTGAACATCACTTAATGACGTCACGGTGACCATGCAGACAGTCATCTGGTCAGATAAATTCTTTGGTGTTACTTTCTGGATCGAAAGATCATAGATCAACATAAACCGTGCTAGGCCGGGTCACAAACCACAATGTCCAGTCGATCACACGGTCGAAGGTCATTGAACATTGATCTTAACGTCTATCGCGCAGACGACATGTTGTTTGACTTCTGTGCACCAGTGGGATGTCCAGTATTTATTTTTTTAGACGTAATTACTCAATATATTTTTTGTGAGTATGTTTAAACGCAATTATAATGTAACTTTCAGTTAATAACTAGTTATTGGACACACTACATAAGAGGACAAATAGTTACGTTTTTGATAAAATTCACCTGTCAAATTGTGATAACAGGTGAACAAACTTACAGATTGGACATCGATCAATACGAGGAATGGTCGGTTATTTATATAGTGACAATTGCAGTTACAGTGCAATTGTTTGGGGGTAAATTATAACGTGTCCCCTTAACTGAACGCGTCAGGATAGGTTTTGAGTCTAAACTCGGATGACCAAAAGACATAAAAAAAGGATGTTGCAAGAAAATAAATATAATCTAAAAACAACCTGAAATGGACACAACCATGATAATTTTGCATTAGACAAGGTCAGAATATCGACCGGAAGTCACAGGATTGATTACACTTGGTCTACCGGAAATGTTTGACCGGAAACATTTACGGGAATTAAATGGTCTTGGTAAATATGATGTCACGTTCTCCTAGTCAATGGCCGTCTGTCGTCTGTTAGTAAGACATACTTGCATAAATACAGAGAATTTGTAAAATTAACTCTTTTATTATTTCTCAGTGCAAATTGTTCGTTCCCAAAAGTGATTATAACAAACTTTCAAAGATATAAATTCTAAAACCGTAATCATTAAAGGCTCATTATACAATATAGTTATAGTATAAACAAAACCTAGATAAAGAAATGCTGAGGTGCTATACAGGGGAGCGGGGATATTGGGGTTCGGGGGTGCGTGGTGGGTGCGAACGGGACATCTCGAAAAACGTGATAAAACCGTATTTTCAGCTTTACGAAATGAAGTATTTATTGAGAAGTGACTCTTAATTGTCAAGGTTTATTCTGTTACACGTTTTTGTATACATTGTGTGGTTAATACTTGACCATTATATACTTCACAATTAAGACACAGGTGTAGCTTACTCCACTGAAACGGCATAGCATCACAAAAAACTTCATAAAAATAAATTGGAAATCTGTGTTTTCTCCAAAATCCAAAAACTAAAAAATTCCAGGTTGAAAAACCGCTCAAAATCAAAAGATATAAAGATTGCTTACCTTCTTGTACGTTCCGGCACACTCTACCACAGCCATTTTCACAACATTTTTCTTGGTGTCGACAGTCGCCATCATGCCGACACTGGGTGACACATGGTCCTATAGATGTCGGTGCAGGACACACCCCAGGCCGATTTACTATTTCTGGCGGATATTCAGCTGACCCTAAAATAAAGAAATAATTCGTCCAATCAAAGCTTAAAAAAGATAAATTTCACATTTTTCTTGGCAATCTTCCCTTTGTAATTTATTATTTTTCAAACTTTGTTTCTATGTATCCGTCGGTAGCGATGGCTGTGGGTGCAATACCCAGGATTGTATGTGTTAATTTAGTTTTCCGTTTTATTCTACAGTCAAAAATTTAGCGTGTAAAGTGAACAATTTTATAATACAACTGAGTGTAGTTTGTGTGTTTATTTCTATTCATGCTTGTTCGCAAATATAAAATGTACAAATCGTGGGATTCTTTTGTTAGCCTGGAGATGAATGAAGAACGCCATCACCATGGATACAGCCAGATTGGATTGCTGTATATTTTAGTCGATAAGAAACCTTGTATTTTTGAATCTTTAACTTTTCATGACAATCTTTGAATTTGTTTCTATTTTTCTTAAAATATGGACTAGAAGATCAAACTCAGTTTCGATTTTATTTTTTTTCCTAGATGCTCATAAAATATCTCACGGAATGCAAATCAAAATAAAAGATATGAATTTATTTGTTTTAACCGTCTTGAATCCCTCTTTAAACAATCAAGAATTAATTTAAATCAATAATTGCATCGTAATCTTAAAAAAGCATCAATTTAAAATATATGTAGCTGAAACTTTTGGCTTTATATTCATCCCAGCTAGAAAGGCAGTGAAGATATAACTAACGCCAATTACTTACCTCTACATACGGGCATTTTCGGGCATGGCGGGTATTCGCACGTGCTCCAGACTAGATGACACGATTCTCCTGGACCGCATCTGAGATTCTGTTTCGACAAATACACAAATGACACAGTTTAACCTTATTTGTTTTTTAGTGAACTTGTCTTCAAATTCATATTTACAAAGTTATTGTCATAAAAAGAGAAAGATATTTGTTATTTAAGTTAAATTGGTGAAAATCATGTGTTCTTTCCATGATTCGTGGTCAATACACATTTTAAAGAAGTCATGTCCCTAAACTTTATTGTTAAATCACCTTGCTGTGTTTGTAAAAAAAGAAATCAAGGATCGGCTGATTTATTTGCCCTCTTTGTATGAGGTTATATGAAATAAATGCTTACACAGAGACGTCGAGATTCTACTGTTGAGACTACCAACATTACAACGACCTGCGAAATAGATCAAATAGAAAATTAAGTCAAACTCATCCTTCAAAAGAGAATAGAAAATATTTACATGTCGAATGCCAGTGTGTTATAAACATGATACGGAGTTGTGGTTTATATTTATTGTGAGGTGATCAGAAGAAACACAGTTTTATAAAGAGAAAGACTGATGGAATTTAATTTATTTAGAGTAACTAAGTTTGTGCTTGAAAAAATTACAATTTTTTAAAGTTTGTGATCTTTTTCACTTGAACGTAATGACGTAGATAAAAAAGATATAGCTAGAAATAATAAAAAAAAAGAAACAAAATATGTAAATATATAATTTTAAAAAAGAAAAATTGCCACTCCACCAGACTTTGGTAACCCTAAGAATACACAGTTACTTTGCGAATGGGCGAATAAAAGCAGGGATAGGTTCATGTCTTCAGTTCGTAAAGCGGATTTCTACGTGTCACAGTTAGCACTGGACTCGTTGACGACAATGGCAGATTGCAATATGAAATAACATTAAATACAACTGTTTTTGTTAGGCGCCTGACAGGATTGAATTAATGTGGCAAAACGGAACTAGAGATTTAGAATAATCTGATATATTTATAGAAAATTATATCACGATATATTTAAAACCTTTTAAACTGATTTAGAGCAACGCTGCCGTAGAAAAGTATGAATGGATCGTCTCCCTTCGCTACTCTTTTATTTCAATAATGTTACGTAATATGATAATCTTGTTACGACATTAAGTTTAAACAATATGTTATTTCTGTATGCAAGAGAAGTACATTTTACTAAAACCTTTGTCTACATTGTGACCCCAAACTTAACTGACAAAAAACGTCTATGTATTGTTACAAACTGTTCTTTAAATCTTATTTGTAAATAGTTATCCTTTGGTTAGAGATTACACGGAGGCTAATGGGGGCTAGAGGTTATTATCAAATTGTGATTTAGCTTTGTACATGTAGGTTGTGCACTCATTGAAGTAGGACCGCTACAATTGTCCATGAATTGTAAAATTTCTCATTGTTTTGTAGTAACAGTTGATAGATATTTCATTTTAAAGGTGATACGAAATATATCACATGTGACGCCGCTTCGCGTAGATAGTGTTTGCTGCTTATATGGCTATCCTGTTATTGGTTTTTCTCCTTTTCTCTTTCATCACGATATAAGTCACAGATTAATGGCGATATTTGTTTCTTTTTAACTTTGGAAAGGTTTGCCATATACCGGAATGACACGGAAGCATAGCGGCGGGTGACACATGTGTACCATGAAACGCTTACTCAATCGCGAGCAATTGGTTTCGCTTTTATTTTTTTAATAGAAGTTCGCGATGTTTTCTTTTTAGTTGATAAATGTATTTTTGTTCGTTGTTCTGTGTCCGTCACACGTTTTCTTTTTATTGTTCGTGTATATCACATTAAAGTACACATCAACTAACCGCATACAAGTAAACGAAAATATACAAGTTGAATGCTATACATGTCGGGTGAATTGGTGCAATAGTACTTTACTCTCAATATCACGGCCAAAAATCAATTCTACTTATCTTTGTCAATAACCTAGCTAGAACTATAATCATACTTTCTGGTCAATTGACCGTTAACAATGAGAACGTACGTCACTGGACATAGTCTGATTTCGCCGATACTTGACCATGCATGGTCAGAGAGATAATAGAGTACGGTGGCCCAGATCTATCAACTATTGAAACGGCATTAATGATTTTTTTCTCTTTTGATTTTTGTTAACAATATTGACGCAATAAAAGAAATGGATCAATACGTTATACATATTTACAATAGATATAGATGAATTGAATGGCGACAAATGCCAGAAAGTTTTATCACATCCGAAAATTTCTGGACAATTTCATATTTCAGAATCTCAGAGAATCCAAAAATCAACCAGATTAATTTGGCGTTTGTCGTCGACATGCAAAAGTTAACTGTACATTTATATCTTCTTCGAAGCAATCTGATTAAAACAAGATCTAACTTGCTCCCGTTATGGTATGTCGCAGGGTCCACTTATCAGATCATCTTTGAAGTAACGCCAATATAACCTACATACATATATGGCAACTCAGTGTCACCGTACATAAAAATATAGACTCCATTGCTGATCGTTCTTTAACCAATTTTGTGGTCAACTCTATGACGTATATCACAATGACACATAAGAATATGGGTGTTCTTTAAAATAACAAACTTTTATTCAATTCACGATTACAAGAGGTTTTAAATATTCTCGAGTTTTGTTTTCTTAATCAGTGAATGATTTGAATTCCTTCAATTGTCGAGGTTATAAATCGTCGATTCTAGTGATATACAGTCTACGTGTATCTATAAAAAGCCATTGTGCAATACAAATGAGCATTACATTGGTCCAATTATAAATTTAAGTTTATTTGCTGCGTTACCAACTGACGTACCGCTAAATAGAATACATATTTGTTGAGTTAGAAAGAATGACATATGTGAATCAGAAGGACTTGGCTACCAAGGGAAACACCAACAAACATCAATTTACAAGAGATTACACACGAATGACTTGCACGTTTTCTTAAATCAAATTTAAATTAAAGTTAAAAATGTAGCATATACTTCCAGAATCTTAGGGTACATAATAAAGTATGAAACAAACTCAAGATGAAGTCACCGATAAACCAACTTATAAATATTATATGCGCTTCCAAGAAAAAATGTTATTTACAATGTATATTAAACAAAATCAATGATTTCTTTGGAAGCAAAAGTGGTTTTTGCTTTTATCACCTATAGGGTTTTGGTGGTATACCGTCGTACACCTTTAAACAACTAAACTTGTCAACATTTATAGTTTGATGGACAGTTTATTTCTCAATAGATTGAAGGATAGTTCTTAGATGATAGTATCTAAATAGATAAATACGATGAAAGACGACGATCGATCGACGACAGACGGACGGACAGATAAATACGATGAAAAACGACGATCGGTCGACGACAGACAGAAACTGAGTATAAAATGATTGATCATTTTTTGGATATTTTACCATATCACTTTTCATATAAAGAGAAATAGAACATCTTGCCTGCTTCAATACCAGATCAAATGTTCTCGTCCACTAGACAAGAACATATCACGAAAATAGGGGTACAATATACTGAGATCGATTCCACGTGCTATAAACAATGAAATAACGTCATCATATGGTATCAAGATCGATGTCACGCGCCATGTAACAATGAACTTACGTCACTGATGCTGCGTCAGAAGGCGCTTTTGCAGGGATGCCCCTAATGGGAAATTGATGCATTTTTCAAAGCTCCTTCGGTAACACTCGTGTGTTGCCGGGGAGCTTTGTTTGTTTTCGCTAATTAGCGGA
>JAUMGZ010180479.1:0-14068 GCA_032359645.1 Pododesmus macrochisma | reverse complement strand
ACCCATGATATTATAGAATGGCCCATGGTATTTTAATATTTTATAATAGAAGATACTACAATGGCCCATAAATATCTTTTGCAATGGGGCCAAATGGCCCACTGAAGTTTTCCCTTTCCCAATCACTGAACAATCTTTGCTTTTTACGATTTTTATGTCCTATCTTTTCATATTTCAACTAAGTTGAACCTTATTTAAACTTTAAAGGTCACCTGTCTATAAAGAACACTTATCTTATTTTCCCTCAAGTGGTCTTTAAGTGGACATATACATGTACATGTATATATGAAAAATACTATGTGATGTCAAATTAATGTTCAGGTAAGAAATGATAATGCATGTGTACAGTACTGTACTGTACCAGGAAAATGTTAGGATGCACTGTATATGTATATGTTATATAATATACATACAGTACAGTCACCGTGATTTATCACAAATTCACCCATCACTGAGTTGTACAGTTATGTACTGTACCAGGAAAATGTTAGGATGCAAGTATATATGTATATGTTATATAATATACTTACAGTACAGTCACCAAGATTTATCACAAATTCACCGTCACGCCAGGAGTGGTGATGTACACACTGTTTAGGATATTTAGAATATAGTGTATGTGTTGTAAGATTTTAGTATGATATTAATATAACGAGGGCTGGGAGTATGCACCTGTTTTACCCTTCATGGGAACTGTCCTAGGCACACATGCATATTCTTGTATAGCTAGCAGTGTCCCTTGGGTTTTCTCAATAGCCAATTACTGCAGAGGTGAGACTATGTCAGCATTTCTAACCTTGCTATTTTTGCTAAGTTGAGTGGCTCTTGAGACGAAGGAAGTCACAAGGAAGTAAATATTGTATCACTTAGTATGACATTGAGTCCATTGGGTGCAGCTAGAGCATTTCAATATTATACATGTATAAGTTGACTTACATACAAAAATTTCATCACATTGAGTTGTAAATGTTACCAGATTGTTTATTAATAAAGGTCCATTAGGTGGACTTTTCTCATACAAATCTACCGCCAACTTCGATGAAACTTTTCACATTTTCGACTTCTCCTCAAAAACCCCTGGACCAATTTCATCCAAACTTAGTAGGAAGTATCCCGGGGGTAAGGGGGTTCAGATATGTTCAAATAAAGGTGCTTTGCCCTCAGAGATGCCAAAAGGGGGAAAATTTGACAAACTTGAAAAACCTTCTTCTAATAAACTAGAAGGCCTACAGCTTAATGCTTTGGTATATTATATGTAGTAACTTGAGGGCATGGAGAAAAAAGTTTGTTCAAGTTGTGACCTTTGGGTCAAAAATAGGTTTCACCTTTTTGAATGAAGGTTGGAAACTATAGCAAATATGTTAACTTTTCACATTTTCGACTTTTTCTTCAAAGTTAATAGACCAATCTCGTCCTAACTTTGTAGAAGGCATCCCTTGGGGAAAGGGGTTCAGATTTTTTCAAATGAAGGGGTTGGCCCCCAGCGGAAGCCACTTTGGGGAAAATTTGACAACATTTCAAAAATCTTCTCCTTATAAAAAAAATGGCCTAGAACTTAATGTTTTGATATGTAGTAACTTGAGGGCACAAAGAATCATGTTTGTTCAAAATGTGACACTGGGGTCAAAAATAGGTTACATTTGTGTGGGTCGATCAAGGTTCAACACTATACCAGTATAGCAAATATGTTAACTTTTCACATTTTTTACTTCTTGTCTGAAACTACCAGACCAATTTAATCCAAACTTTGTAAAAGGCATCCTTTGGGCAAGGGTGTTCAGATGTATTTAAATGAGGGGGCTCAGCCCCCAGGAGGCAGAAGGCACCACTTTTTTGGCCCAAATTGGAAAAATTTGACAAATTTTCAAAAACCTTTTAAACTAGAAAACCTATTGTTAAATACTTTAGCTTGTAGTAACTTTAGAGCATGGGGAACAGTGAGTTTGTTAAAGTCATGACCCTGGGGTCAAATGTATTCAAATGCCAAAAATTTACTTTTAGGCCTATTTCATCCAGATGGACGTAAAGGCCAAATGGACCTCTTGTTTATAAGTGAAGTTTGTAGCTATAGTTATTAACAAAAACATCACTATTATGGCATATTTATAACAACTGTATCTGCATGTACGGTATGTTTTTGAGATTTACTAATTTAGAATAATTTTTTTGAATTCTAATACACTTGCATAGAACAATGTATTGCGGTTATTTTACATACCAGCCGATTTCCTAATTGTTGTGTGTATTCCATAAGCTTGATAAGTGTTTTTCCCACCGTCACTATTGCTTTAACTTAGTTTAGTACCATGGATTTTGATAGAGATTTTCTCACTGTGGTCGAACTAAAAACCGGATGTACCAAGCTCCTCTGGACTTTATTTACTTCAGCATGGTAACTGTATTGTTACTTAGAAGTTAGATTTACAGATTTGTTGCCATTTCCAGACACATCTCTGATAAAGGAAAATCCAGAGGAGTTCAGAACATACAGATCATATAGCACTCAGACTGGTCATGTGTATAGCACTCAGACTGGTCATGTGACTGGGATATAGCACTCAGACTGGTCATGTGACTGGGATATAGCACTCAGACTGGTCACGTGACTGTGATATAGCACTCAGACTGGTCATGTGACTGGGATATAGCACTCAGACTGGTCACATGACTCTGATATCATATAGCACTTAGACTGGTCATGTGACTGGGATATAGCACACAAATGGTTTAGCTATTATACATCTATATTCATTCATAACCCATGCATAGACACCGTCAATACCTGATAGGTGTGATGTCCACACCTAATTCATTAAGGAACACTCTGGATAAAGCATTGGTCACATGTATATTATACTTAATATATAAAAACTAAGATTATATGGTACAAATTGTTTAATTTACTTCAATTGCATATTAGCCGTGATTAAAGTGTACATCATTATATCTCTGATGCACCTGCTTAAATTTGTATATGTTGCATGATGCTCCACATTTTGACTGCAGCATAATAAATATAGCACTGTGAGGTTAAAGACTAGCAAATAATGCAAGTTGCACTTTCTACTGCAAAATGTGCTTTAAGGCTATAATTTTTTTTAAAAAAGAAGATGCTTCCTTACTTAAAACCATATATAGAAGAGCTATATATTGCCATCTTTATAACTGTTGGATGAAAGTTTTTAATTTGTCAAGTTTTAATTTAGGTCCAATACAACCAACTATGATGTACAGTGGCCAAACCTCACTTACAAGTTAATCAAGCAAGTTAGCTGGCATCTTGACCTATATACTTAGCATTTGATGTTGACCTAATTTAATAACCATGATTACAGATCATTTAGCAAATGTCATTTCAAGTTATATTTTCTCACTACTTGACATAAATATTAGTACAAGTTTTTACTAATTTGCATTTTTTTACCAGGGCGGTAGCCCAGTGGTTAGGGAGCTCATGTCATGCTGGTAGACTGGTGCTTGAATCCACAGTCGGGTCAAAACCTAATACTTTAAAATTAGGCAATCTTCTCGCTCCCTGCTAAGTGCCCAGTATGTGGGTTGGAGGAGGCATGGTTGGCTCACTGTTAGAATAATGTGACAGAGTCAAGTATCATGATATTGTGTCTTCAGCATGATATTTCAGTAAGACAGCACTATAAAGTTGCCATAAGTGCGCACTGTCACAAGTAGACACTGTCTTGATATGACCTATACATGAGTTAAAGGGACGCTAAACCCCAATAAAAACAAACAAAACATGTACATGTATATGAAAACATTGTTAAGAAAATGTCATTGCTGATATCGTCATCTAAACTTGTGCATCTGTTGTACAAACTATTGTATCATGTAACTTTTATAATAGATTTACAATTTCGTGATATGTGTCGAATAGATTTTTCTATGCAATTTGACTAAGGCACACAACATTTTATCCATGACTTAATACATGCGTAAATAATAACTATTAATGTTTTATATGTAGATCAATATATAAGTTTTAATTTCTGAGAAAATTGAGACTGTATCAAAATCATTAAATTCAAATTATGTTTGTACATGTTGAATAACACAAATGATATCTATTGATTTAGCATCAAACCTTACACAGCTTTTATATAAGTCATATTACTAAAGAGTAGAGTTACCAACAATTGAAGTGGTGTTCATGTCCCACGTACCTTGTCATATCCTGTTGTTGACGACGTGACGTATCGTGTTATCTCACAGATCGAAACTTGGGTAAAACCATCATATCGTTGAAACTCTTCCTCAATCTAAACTTGAAAGCATTTCTAAAATGTTTAATTATTGCGTAAATTTTTATAAGGGAATTGAGGGTTTATATATATGTACATGTAGTTATAAGGACGTTATCACTTGACCCCAGTGTATTGACAAATATAGACAATAACATGCACAAAATAATCACAGAGTAATGTTTGTACATTCATATATATAGATATATACACATTTGTATGTGAGCACATTATTTTGTTTTACTCAAGTTAGAAAAAAGTTTTGTAATGAAAAGTATTTTAAATGAGTTTTCTTTTCATATTAGATTTACAAAACGAAATAAAACTTGTTTAAGATTATATAGATCTACATGTATATATCATATATTTTAGCTAATTAATAAATTTATTAGGATCTGTACGTTTTTGCAAGTTGTGCGGATTAAGATAATACATTGAAGCTTTGTTGTAGAAATGAATTACTAACAAAATCCAAAATGTCAGTTTATATTATTATATATTCAATGTATAAGGAAATCTGCTTTTATACTAACATTGGTGACTTCATGACTTGTGAATTTTATGTTTAACGAAAAAAATCTTAATAAATAAAAATAAAACCATTAACTTCAGTTAAAGCATATTTCACAATAAAAAAACAAAATTTATATATAATTTTATATACCGTTATTATGTACCGGTAGACAAGTGTAATGTTATGATCTGTACAATATACCTGAACTTAAAAATCAATTACATGTTTTTAGAATGAAAAATTATTGAGTTTAAAAGTTTGTTTTATCATTTTGAAATTTAAAAAAAAAAAATTGAATCATCCTCTGTTGTAAATTGAAATGGTTATAATAAATGTCAAAATGTTTTGCTTATTGATTACAGAAGGGCAAAATCTCTGTATGGTGTGAGTCCCAACTGCAAATTTGGACCCAAGGGATCTATATTGGATAGCGCTGCAGAAATACTGTAAGTACTTTCTCTAGATTTATGCTTTGTTTTAAACAATCTTCATGGTCAAGTCCTAAAATACCAGAAAACGTGACCAGATCCAGACGAAATGAGGTGAAATATGCCGCTGTAGGAATAACAACAAAATGGAGGCTATATATTTGCATTGACGGATTAGGAAAAAACCAAGATCAATGCATTGTGGGATTTTAGATTTTTTTTATATAATATTGAACACAGATACCAAATATGCATGCATGCATACCAATGTTCTACAAGGATCTAAAGATTTTTTTAGCTGTGATTATACATTGTATTGTGATCAATTCTATGAAATGTTGGTGTTTACATGCTACGAGATGATACTCATATGCAGTGTATGCAATGGAAAGTTTTTGACATATTTCATTAACATTATAATTAAAATTAAAGAAAACCCCATAACTTGTGTTAATTCATTATAAGTACAAGTAATATCATCAAATGAATGGATGATCTCACCACATCGTCACATTTGCATTGCATATTATATATAATTAGTAACTATCGCTAAATCAGAATTCAGTGGAATTTTTAGAATTCTTTCTGAAACAGCTACATCAGTTGTCTATGTCGGTTAGTTAACTGCACTGATTTGCACCAAAGGACTATATACTTGAATGCATGGGTCAGATGTTTTATCTGTTGTGTCTTAAATAGTGTCTGTGTTCACTTGTGGAATGCCAACATTCTTAATTTGACCTATCAGCAGAACAGTGGTGAAAAAATGTTGGCATTCCAGAACTTCTGCATTTCACACCAAGATCAGAATCTGTACAGGTAAAATTACTGTAAAATTGACAAAATAGACCGTAGAAGGATATATTCAATAATAAGGTGACACTACAAATGTCTTATTGATCCTACTAAAGGGAGTACTGATGTTAATTATATTAAACGGGTGATATGAGTACAAGTCAATTGTTTTGAATGGCTGTTATTAGTTTTATAAATTGTCAGGAAATAAGATTGCGAAGGTCTGTTTATACTATAGCTTTTGAAAATGACAGGGAACATGATTTCCAAGGTCTGGCAAGATTTAGAAAATATCAGGAAGACAGGATGCAATTTTGGAAGTCCGTTTAAAGCTTTGGAAAATGTTCGGAAATACGATTCAGAAAGTGCGAAATGGTTTTTGCAAAATGTCTGGAAATGCATGCATTTGGAATATCTGCAATTAATCTTTTGCAAAATGTCAGGAAATACATTTGAAAGGTCTGTAATTATATATATTTAGCCTATGAAAATGTCATAACTTGATTGGTAGTTCTTTTTAAATGGTTATCGTGAAAATACAATCTGGATTTTTAGGTCACCTGAGTTATCAGGGGACTTATTGTAATCACCTTACGACTGCTGGGGTGCGTGCATCGTCCATAAATAATCATATTTTTGACTTCTTCTCAAAAACCGTCTGTCAAATTTTCATGAAACTTGGTGGTAATCATTAGCCTATGGTTGGAATCAAAATCTGTACTCAAGAAGGGGCTGACTCCTAAGGGGGCTAAGTGACAGGGCCTTTAGAGGCAGCAGAGTGCAAAACCTTAAAACGACATTCTCTATGAATCTTACTGGTGGATGTTGACCAGCCTTTCACAGAATGATACTTAACTGATGAGGATCAGAAATAATATTCAAGAAAGGGATGACCCCCAGGGGGATAAGGAATGGGGGTCATAAGGGGTCACAGAGTGCAAAATCTTCAAAAGACATCTGTGAAACTATAGGGGGATTTTGACCAGCATTTTACAGAATGATGCTTAAATGTTGAGGATCAGAATTTGTTCTCAAGAAGGGGCTGCCTAACTGGTGGTATTGACCAACATTACACAAAGCGATCTTTTGATGATGAGGATCAGAATTTATACTCAAGTATAGGTGGGGGAGGGGAACACTCATAAGAGGCAGGGCAATCTTTTTATAGACGATAACTCGTAAAAAGTTTTGACCTGGATTTCTCAGGTGACAGTTAAGGCCCCATGGGCCTCTTGTTTATTCCAAAACATTCACAAGAAAACCAAGAAAAGTAATATTACACAAGTATGAGGCCATAGCCTTCTTAACATCTGTTCATCATACTACAGGAAAAAAGGTAACAGGCTCTTCAGATCATGAAGATTATATTTGTGATTTGTTTGATCAAACATTCACTGTTTCAACCCTCATGCATGAAATGACTTTACGTGATTTAACTAAATAACACTAATGTGACATTTATTATACAATAACACCTTTTGCACTCACTGGTAGATCAGTCAACCTCAGATGGTCTTCAGAAATAAAAATCTGACACCTGTGCAATTTAGATGAAGGTTTATGTTCTGTGTGTTTCATACTGCTTATACCTTTATTGCAACATTGAACTGGAACAGGTGTGGTTAACATGTAATGTATGAGTTCAAAAGGTCTTTTTAGGGTACGGTAATTCAAAAGCAAAAGGCATTCAAAGGAAAAACACAAAACTCTATATATACCTTCCAATATGCTGTGATAGATTAGTTTTAGAAATTCTATAGCTTTCAATAAACTGTGATAAATTAATGTTAGAAATTTTCTACCATAAAAGTTAGATATGTAGGTCCTCTGAATTTGAAGGCTTTAGATTGGTTTGTTCACTAAAAAAACGAATTTTGAAAATGTGTCAAGAAATGAAAATGGCGGCTAGCTATATATATAGAGTAAACTTAAACTTCCATGAACGCATGATCCAAACTAGAACTACTTTGTTGATGGCACGCCATTGCAACTTCCTGCACAGATGGCCTGACCCCTGTGCCCTCAAATACCCCTATCGAACCACCCCGATCACCATATGCTAAATAAGTTGCTGTAAAATGTAGAGCTTGTGATAATGTTTGATTTGCTGTGCTATAAGACTTAATTAAGAAGAAAAAACCCTGACCCCTATGATCCCATCCCTTCTGACTCGGACTCCTAGGGGTCATATAAAAAATCCAAAACTGTTGTGCACTTCCTCACACCTATATCTACCATGTCCCAAAGTTTCATGTTCTTATCTCAAACAGTGTATAAGGAGTTACAAGGTAAGACAGATGGACACATTTTCTTTGAAAGTGCAGGAATAATGAACCATGTCCATGTAGAAGTGGGGCCGCAGTGGCCAAATGGTTAAAGTCGCCGACTTGTAATCATAAGAGCCTTTCACCTCCTAGTTCAATTCCCGTCCGGGGCGTGCTAGTGTGAGAAAGTTGCCAGTGACTTGCCGTAGGTCGGTGGTTTACTCCGGGTACTCCGGTTTCCTCCAACGGTAAAACTGGCACGTCCGTAAATGACCTTAGCTGTTGATCGGAAAATAAGCCCTTAATACAAACAAACAAACAAAATCATGTAGAAATTAATAAATAGTGCAACATATGGATTAATAGTGCAACATATGGATTAATAGTGCAACATATGGACCAGTAACCTCAATTGTTTATCTATACTGATTCTTAGATGTACGTTTGTTAAAGTACATAGCACTACATGTATATTGCTTTTAAATAAAGTTCAAAACAAGGATCTGAACTAACAGGATGGTCACTGTCATCTCAAGGTTTAAATTCTGTAAAAGACAATAACCAAAAAGACAATTAAAACTCAAAGATATATTTGTATTTATTCTTTATATACATGTATATAGATGATAAAATAAAAGATTAAGTTTCATTAAGTTATCTCCCCTTTGCCCATGATGTGAGACAAAAACTGTTATTACCGGTACATGTAATGTGTTTGTGTGAAATGCAAGTTGAATTAATCATTCTTGTTTTAAAGGTGTGTTGCATTTTATATGCATGATTATGTAAACAATTTGAGTGTAACAGGTTTTTCAAATCTCTATAAATACAACAAATAATCTTGAAAAGGCAATTATATTTTTATTGATTTGTCGATTGTCTACAAAAATGTGTATGTTACAATATTGAATATATTTAATCTTGAGGTTAATATTTTAATATTTTACACCAGATTTATAAGATATTCTAATAAGCTAGTAAAACACTCTTTGTACACATATCAGAAACATAGCCAGTGAGAAAATTGTAAAAAGAAAAACTGTTTGGTAGACGACTCCGCTAAAACTTCTGGTCACTCCCAGAATTCACATTGCAACAACTGCTTTGGTTTGCCTCGTGTGAATACATCCCAATCGTCCTATCCCAATCGTCTTATTTCTTAATTTTGATAGATGTATACAATGATGTTTAATAGTATGCTATGAACTGTGTACAAACATGTGTTGTTTTTGCTTAAATACAGTGCGGGATGGTATTTTGACCCCAGGGTCAATTTTACATGGTGTGAAAATACCTTATGACACAGGTTATACAAAAAAAATAGTGTCAATATCTTACTGAGCAGTTGAAATATGTGATTAGGACTTTAAATGCTTGAAACTTTACATGTATGATATAGTGCACTGGCAGATATAAAAATACACATGTCAGAATTCCTAATTTATATCAATTCTTCATCTTTTATTTCCTTCATTATACAGAGAAAATCAGACGTGAGAAGTTATAATGAACTTACAAAGTACATTATTATGCAACCACATCAATCACCACCCAACCACCCACCCACACAGTTTATACAGTGCACACACACAAATGCATGCATGCATCAATGTTAGACTTTCAGATTCTTCAACTAGGTTAGTCACATTCACATTAGTATCTTAAACAAGCACACTTATGTACATACATGTTTTATATTCTGTTATCTAAAATAGGTCCAGATATGCATTAAATGCACATAGAATAGATCAATATCTACATGTAGGTATATATATACCATGATGGAGTCAGGGTTTGTATTTATAAAAGAGTCTTTAAAAATTCTAAAACAATTTTAATAAATTGTTATTTTGTTATGAACTAAGCTTAAAACATTGAAATTTCGTCAAACAGTAAATTGTTCTGTTATTTTCTTGCCAATTTATCTTACATGTAGTTCAAAGACTGCTTGACTGGCATACATTTAGAGCTACTTCCCTTCCATAGTATTTTGATTAGTCCAAGGACTACATGACTAGTACATGTAAAGTTGTCTCCCTTCTGTAGTGTTTCTTCTCTTGTCAAGGACAACATGACTAGTACAAGTGAAGTTGTCTCCCTTCTTTTGTGTTTCTTCTCATGCCAAGGACTACTTGACTAGTACATGTAAAGTTGTCTCCCTTCTTTAGTGTTTCTTCTCACGCTAATGACTACATTACTTGTACATGTACATGGAATTTTCATGTTAAAATAGAATGAATGTATGGTTTTCTATGTATACACTGTCAGCATTAAGACATGCTAGAACCTACTTGGAGGTAGAGCTTTCGCCCAGTGATCTGGTAGGCACTGGTTCTATTCCAGACTTGTAATCATAAGAGCCTTTCACCTCCTAGGTTTGATCCTGGTCCAGGGCTGCCTAGTGTGAGAAAGTTGCCAGTGACTTGCTGTAGGTCGGTGGTTTACTCAGGGTACTCCGGTTTCCTCCACCAGTTAAACTGGCATGTATGTAAATGACCTTAGCTGTTGATCGGACAATAAGCCCTTAAAACAAACAAGTATTTCCAGTACTGCACTATTACAGTCCTCTCTCTCTCTCTCGCTCTCTCTCAATATTTCATAAGTGCAAGTACAATTTAATTTGTGTCAATTAGGTGTCCAGTAGGTTATAGCTGAATGGTGGGATACACCATATAAAGTCATTGTTTAAAGCCTGCTTGAACAGTCTCTTAATTTGTAAAGTGTCGTTTTGTTCTGTAAAAGTTCTGTTTCCTGATCTCTTTTGTACATATAAATATATATTATTTTCTTCCTTTTTACAATTACACAAAGCATATACTGAACTTATCCTTTTTGAAAGTTGTCACCCTTGAGATGTTTTTTTTTTTTAGGAAATTGTCTCCCTTGAGAAGAAGTGGGGAAATTGTCTCGTATGAAAGAAATATGAAAAATGTGACGGTACTATTGTATTAGATTTAAACAAGTTGATTGGTTTATTGTAAATTGTTTGTTTTGCTAAAAGCATTTCTTTTGTACTAGTTTCTATTACTGATTTTAAAATGAGTATTACTTGGTCTATTTAATACATATATACAATAAATACTTGTATCACAGGAAGAAATTCATTTCGTTAAACAATTATATGATTGTTTTTGTCGTAGGTTGATTGTTTAGGTGTCCAGTCATGATCGATGAGCACATGAAAGAAGCCAAACCAGGACTAGATTGGTTTCAAGGGAGCCATCTGTATATGCATGCTTGAAGTTTCAAGGGGGATCTTAGTAGATTGTGCTTCTTTCTTTTTTTGAAATTTGGCAAAATGTCGAAGCATCTCAAACTATATGACCGATAATAGAAGGAGTTTTTCTGCTACATTTTGGAAGAAGGATTTCATTACACTTTGGAAGACGGGTTTCATTGTAAACACTTTGGAAGTAGGGTTTCATTGTAAATACTTTGGAAGTAGGGTTTTGATCGGATTAAGCTCATGAGATGATCGAGACTTTGTGTATCTTAACTTTAAGAATATTACAAAAATTTGAAGATTTATGTGAAGACTTGATTGTGAAATTAGAGTCCAACATGGAACACATCTTAATTGCGAACTGGACAATGGTAATGTGTGTTTGAAAGAAGCTTTGCAGAATTGAATATTCAAGGACAATTTCAGAAGGCATTGGAAAATAAACATTGTCATTTATAATATAATGGCAATTTGTAGCTTTTTCACATACACATATCATCTTTTAGTTCTGACAACTCTTGATCTGTGTGTAATTGTTGCTGATGTTGACTTTAAGCTTGTCATTAATTCTACTGATGGCCGAGCACCACTTAGCCATTTCTGGGAAAGCACTGGTTTTTGTCCTCCAGACCCTCACCAACATGCTGATATGTTTGACCTTGGAGCTGATATGAAACACAACATTGCTCTGATAGGATCTGTACCAAACAGTGGAATCAAACAAGTTAGAATTCATTGGTTATTTGATTTGGTGAAAGTGAAGAGCATATCTAAGGGAGGTAAGCCGGAATATAACTTTTCTATGCTTGACAATCTAATTGAGTTACTATGGCAATACAACCTTAAACCTGGATTTGAGTTGATGGGATCTCCTTCTGGATTTTTCACAGATTTTGAAAATAAAACACAAGTAATATTGTGGAGTGATCTTGTGAAACAGACAGCCCAGAGGTATCTTTACATGTATAGTCAAGCGGTCACCACGTGGAACTTTGAAACTTGGAATGAACCAGACTGTGGAGACTATGATGGAGTATCTATGACCATCACAGGCTTTATCAATTACTATGATGCTTGTTATGATGGACTAAAAAGTGTTAATACATCCTTGATGTTAGGGGGTCCAGGGGACGGCTGTGATTTTTCATCGGTTCGTTCAAAATACTCTGATGCTCTCCTGGACCATATAGTAAATGGTAGAAACTTCTTCACTGGAAAAAAAGACCTGACAATTGACTTCCTGTCTTACCATCGAAAAGGTAATGGAAGGTCTTCAAAAATTCTGAGAGGTGAAAATGAAATATTGTCACACATTCGTGAAAGGTTTCCATCCTTGGCTAGCAAACCATTCTTCAACGACGAAGCTGACCCGTTAGTTGGATGGAGTAAGAACATGGAATGGCGTGCTGATGCAACTTATGCTGCCATGGTTGTGAAAGTAATAGCCCAGCATCAAAATGTTGTTCTTGGGAGGACTTCCCACCACAAATATAACTTAACCTTGCTCAGCAATGATAATGCATTTCTGAGCTGGCATCCACACCAGTTCACTCAGCGCACCTTAAATGCAAGGTTCCAAATGAACAACACTAGCCTGTCTCATGTTCAGCTGATCAGAAAACCTGTTCACTCAGCAATGACATTATTGTCTATGTTAGGGGAGCAGCAGGTGTTTATTAACTTGACTTATTACAATGATGGGAAGGCTGTGAAAAACGATAGCAGGGTTGGAGCTGTAGCATCAGTTCATGCTCCCAGTTACCATAGTTATAATTGTTCAAGTTCTGATAGTTGGCAGATGACAGTCCTTCTGTATAGCAGTGATGACACCAAAGTTAATTCTAGTGTTTCTGTAAAGTTGTTTGACATCGATATATATGGTTTACCAGACAATGTGCATGAGTGTCTTGTTGTTGGCTATATGATTGACAACTCTCCAGTTTCAAATCCTTACCTCACATGGAAAACATTAGGACGACCGAAATTCCCAACAATCAAACAGTTTCAACAAATAAGAAAGACTACGGGACCACGAAGGATCTTTTTATTCAAGATGAATGTATGGGATGTTAAGAAACGTGTAAATGTTGCTCTACCACAGCCTTCCGTGGTTTTAATACATCTGTGTGCTCGTCCTAGAATGGCTCCAGGACAGGTGGAATCGGTCAGAATATCAAACATTACATCAGGACAGATCCTGATAACGTGGTCCGATAGAAGTGTCAACACACGTTGCTTACTCAAGTATAGTGTTGAGTTTTCTAGAAAGAGTAGAGTTGGGCCATATAGACTGATTAACTTTGATAGAGATGACATCACAACAGCGTTTGTTTACGTACCTGTTGATTCTTTTGGACGTACATCCGACGCTTACGTTTCAGGATTTTATCGTATTGCTGCTGTAAATTACTGGAAACAATATGGTACATATTCACCACCTGTACGATATCCCAGTCCGATATAATGATCGCATGATTACACATACAGTGTTATAACCTACTCTAGCAACCACCTCTATAAAGAGACCATCTGTACATAAAGACAACCTGCTCTAGCAACCACCTCTATAAAGAGACCATCTGTAC
>JAUMGZ010180468.1:0-14069 GCA_032359645.1 Pododesmus macrochisma | reverse complement strand
TTCAAAATTAATTCTTCTCTTGCGTCCATTAATGACAGCAGCTTCGAGCAAGATCTGGGGTTCGCGACTGGGTAATTGGTTCCTTCCTCTTATAAATATCATATTTATCGGAGGCAAGATTCATGTTGCATTTTTTGTATTACTAGTGACAGCTATAACAGAAGTTAAAGCAATACTTAATGACCGTCCGCTAACGCATGTAGGTTCAGATGTTACCATCGCATTTGTTATACGGGAGATGTATAAATTCTGTACCATATCCTGCACAAGATATAGAAGAGGAAAACGACATCTATCATAGCACGACTTGCCACAAAAGTCTCAATAAAGTTCTAGACAGACGATTTCAGTTAATAGATCATTTTTGAAGAAGATGGCACCAGGAATACCTTACGTCATTACGTAAGTTTCACCGTGTATCGGGTAAAGATTGCCAAAAAATACAAGTTGGTGGCGTCGTACAAGTTCATGACGATTCGACACAAAGGACGTCGTCGAAGATTGCTGTAGTGGAGGAACTGGTTAATGGTAGAGACAATCTCGTATGATCCGCAAAAATACGTACATGTACTAGTAACCGATAGACTGATCGTAAAATTGTACTCTTTGGAGGTTCGACAGGAGACAGCTGTCTTGAATGATGATGTAGACACCAGCAAAAACCGCACAGCGAAATCAAAGTCAAAAGAAAACATAAAGACCTTGATAACGTGACGAGTTTCAATGAGACACATTTCAATAACTTTCGTTCATAAATTGCAATATTATTATTCATTCTTCTGGGATCTATTGACATTGCTTAGTTTAAATTAATGTTCTTGTGTAATATAATAAGTGTTCTTTATTTAACATTTTTAAAAATAAGTTTAAATTCTCGAGAGCCAAGAATGGTGTGAAGATAGCGTGAATATTCAACGTTATTTATTTTGTATTGTGACAATGCTTTTGACGTTCTATGCTACTTTTTCGAATGAATTGATCAAATGGTAGTCATTGTGTTGGTTATATATTGACGGAAGCTGTCCCATACATTACAAAATTATTATTATAATATGCAACAGAATACAAAAATGCAACCCGAATCATGCCTCCGATAAATATGATACTTATAAGAGAAAGGAGCCAAATCTCTGTGTGAATTACCCCGTCGCGAACCCCAGATCTTGCTCGTTTAGGTTTCAGCTGCATTATATTAAAGACGTACGCATTGGTACTGACGGCTTCTATGTTTAAACATACATTATTGTAGAATCAGCAGGCATTATTATTATATTTCTGTTTTTTTTATTGAAGTCAGTGCAAAGAATGCGGGAAACTACTATACGATACATATACACCAAAGAGGCATATGGCAATCCATGGGGATTTGACAGCCATGGGCTTTCTTTGCGCAGAGTGTGAAAAATCTGTTAAGGGAGGTTTGCGCGTCTCGATGATCCGGACAGCTATGCTGGCGGGAATAGGGTCACTCAAGTCTGACAGGTTGAAGGGTAGAGGCCAGACAAAGATCTGCACGTCCTTCGGAGGGGACGCTAAGATGGCGGTCCCGTGTACAGGGATTTTCTTTTACCCCCTGGCATGATAAAGATCCCCATGTAAAGTTAGATAGAAGAGTAGGCGGAAACGCCGTTGCATGGGCTCATCCTTCTTTCTGAACTATCCCTATTTCTGTCGTTTCCCGTTCCTGTCGTCGCTTCTCTTCCTGTGCTATCTTTTGGTTTTTCTTCTTTGGTTTTTGGTCCAAATATCGGTGAAAGATTCTGAACGTGACGCTAAGCCCTAATTAAACAACCTTTTTCTGAATATGAGCACTTAACGTTACTTTTACTGGAATAATGTGACTAGGTCATTATAATTACAAGAATAATTTAATTGTATGAAAACAATAATCATATCATTACCTTGATCGAGTACTTTGCTTACCCAAGATATATTAAGTGAAGCATACCAATTGGTGTATCTCTACAAAATAATCAATTAAAGTGAATGTAATCAAATCAAATCAAATCGAATTGGCCTCTCTCTACCCTTCAACCTGTCTGACTTGGGTGACCCTACCAGAATACAGAAAAAGTTAATTCAAAAGTAAATGTTGTCCGAGTCAGACCAAACATTTAGGGACGAAATAGCATTATTCCATATTGAACAGGCCTATCTTTAGTGTGTGTGTGTGTGTGTGTGTGTGTGTGTGTGTGTTATAGTAATTACTTTATTTTAGAAATCATGTTTTCTAATTTCTCTTTTTTCGTTCTCGAAATTCTCCAGTCTAACTTTTTCTTTAGTTCTGTTACACGATACTTTCTGAACACAAGACATGTTAACTTATTGCCCACCTTGAGACTATGGATCAATCTTACATGACATACAAGATCAATGGAAACTTTCAATATATCAACAGCCGGCAGGGAAAAGACTTCAAAAGATATGTAAGTCATAAAATATGTACTGATTGAAGTGATAACAATGTATTTGTGGTTTTGTCTTGATCATAAAGTTTAAATGATATTGATAACGAACTCATCTTTAACCTATTGCTATTTTAATTATAGTGAAATATTTCTAAACAATTTATGACACAATAGAGGTTTGGCTAGATATGTTATGCTCATGCCCTTTGAATATCGTTTTGGTTTTTCGATTTTCTGTTATTTTGCTAACCACAGATATATTAAGTGAAGCATACCAATTGGTGTAAAAATAATCAAACAAAAACTTAATACAAGAGGCCCATGGGGCCTTAATGTCCATCTGGATTGGCATTTGAATATTTTTGATCCTAGGGTCACTCCTTGAACACAGTTGGTTTTCCATGCCCTAAAGTTACTACAAACCAAAGCATTATGCACTAGGTCTTCTAGTTTATAAGATGATTTTTGAAATTTTATCAAATTTTCCCCACTTGGGCCCCCGAGTGTCCCTTCCTAAGTACGTAGCCCTGTCATTTGAACAAATCCGAATCCCCTTCCCCTAAGAATGAAATTGGTCCATTAGTGTTGGACAAGAAGTCGCAAATTTGAAAAAGTATCATATTTGCTATATATATATATATAGAGTGTTGAACCGTGACCTTAAAATGTGTAACCTTTTGTTTATCCTAGGGTCTTGCCTTGAACAAACTGTGTTCTCTTTGCCCTCAAGTTACTGTATGCCAAAACATTGGGCTCTAGTCCATCCAGTTTATAAAAAGAATTTTTATCTTTTGTCCAATTTTACCTAATATGGCCCCTATAGTGGCGCCCCCTGGATGCCTAGTCCCTTCATTTGAACAAATTTGAAACCACTTCCCCTAGAGATGACTTCTTTCAAATTTAGATTAAATTGGTCCATTAATATTGACAAGAAGTCAATAATGGGGAAGTTATCATATTTGCTATACTGTTGAACTTTGACCCCGAAATGCGTAACCCAATTTTGATTCAAGGTACACGCCTTAAAACTATTTGGTTTTCGATACCCTAAGGTAACTCCATACAAAAACATTAATCTCTAGGCCTTTAAGTTTTATTAAAAGAAAAGTTTTGACATTTTATCAAATTTTGCCCCTTTTGGACCTCAAAGTGTCGCCCCCTAGGGGTCCAGCCCTTTCATTTGAACAAATCTGAATCCCCTTTCCATAGGGATACTTCCTACCAAGTTTGGATAAAGTTAGACCAGTTAGTTTGGACAAAAGGTCGAAAATGTGAAAAGTTAACATGTTTGCTATATATATTGTGTTGCACTTTGACCCTAAAACGCGTAACCAATTTTTGACCCCAGGGTCACGCCTTGAACAAACTTGGTTCTCCATGCCCTAAAGTTACTACGTACCAAAATATTTAGCTCTAGGCCTTATAGTTTATTAGAAGAAGAGTTTTGAAGATTTGTCAATTTTCCCCCCTTTTTGCCCCCTATTGGTGCCCCTGGGGGCCCATCCCCTTCAAATGTTAAAAGTTAACGACGACGGACGACGGACGGACGGAGAAAATCCAAGACAATATTCTAGGCCGTAAGTCCATGGACATTAAAAACTAGAAGCGAATTAGTTACCTGTTCTCCTTCTTCTCCCCTCGCTCCTTTTTGTCCAGCGTCGCCCGGTAGTCCTGAGGTACCTGGCTGTCCATGAGATCCCATGTGACCTGTCTCACCACGAATTCCCTTTTGAAAGAAAAATAAAAAAAAAAATTTACGCCAGTATTAAATTACTTGTTTGGCAAAATATTAACCAATGACCCTAATTAAAGACCCGATGCAAAAATGTGTCAACTCAAGTTTCAAAGTTGATATCATTGGCGTCATTTGTTTATCATATTTCAAAAACTAGATAGGCATATGAAAAAGAAAAACACACCTTAATGCCCATAGGTCCATTGGCGCCAGCTGATCCATCTTCTCCTGGAGAACCAGGAGGGCCCATTGGACCTGTTCTACCTGTTGCTCCTGGTTGTCCTGGTAGTCCCATTGATCCTTGTTCTCCTCTCTTGCCTTTGTTCCCGTCCCTACCTCTTACTCCCTATGGAATTGTAAAATAAAGTGATGGTATCTGATCAGATCCTCGCAACGAAACTTAAATTTTGAAAATAGAATCTTAATAAGAACTAACTTGATTCTAATAACTGCAATTAAAATATGGGACGCCATTCATAACCTTGAACGTCTTGAGAATTTTGTTTGCAATGGTTAGTTGTTTAACAGTAAAACAGAGAAGCCTTAAACAAAAAAGACGGAAGTACTAGAACACATGTTATATACGTACTGGGGGACCTGATGATCCTGATACACCTGCCTCTCCGACGTCCCCAAGTTCACCCTTTTCTCCAACTAATCCTTCAGATCCCTTTGGTCCTGGTGGTCCTGCCGGACCCTAAAACGACAGCAATGTAAAGTACATTATACTGTTACACTGTTATAATTATACATTTTCGTGATACGAGTTAAAAAGTACAGAGATTTTGGAATGTTTTGCTACTGAATTTCCATCATAATGATATCTTATTACATGATAATACGTAGAGTCTATAATAGTAGTACTAATGTTTAAATTAATTTAAGAAGCAATAGTTGATAAAAGGGCTTTAAATGGGTTGGATCTCTTCAAACTAAAACTTAAATATTTATAATGTCTAAAATTTCAGGCTGTACTTATTACTTACATTCATTCCTGGCATTCCATTTTCGCCTTGGGGTCCCTGTTGTCCACGGGGTCCTGGTGATCCCCTTGCTCCTTGTTCACCTGAATTACCTGGGTCACCGCGTTCTCCTTTTTGAGCTGATAATCCTACTGGACCTGTAGGTCCAGATTTGCCGACTGGTCCAGGGGGGCCTGGGCGTCCTGGTGTGCCATCAGGTCCAGCGAGTCCGGGATCTCCCTGAAAAATGACAAGTTGATTTGCAAAGTATTCATAGCATACTGCAATAAACACATTAAGAAACGAGTATTATTGCAAGGAACAGGTCGATGTAAGTTATCAACATAATTTTGTTTTCAAACTGTAATGACCAGTGTGACAAATTGATCTGACTTTATTTTATAAATGTATAACACAACGAATATTTAAACAAGAAACAGCGTTGAATTCATACTTACTGGTTCTCCTTGTTCACCACGGGTTCCACGTGTACCACGGAGACCGGTGGGACCCTAATTCATAAAGGTTGAACACATTAATGCATAAAAATTAACTTCAACATAGAAAAAACATATGGGCATTTTCAACATTTCGGATATCATGATATAATATTTATAGAAAGCAAATTAATGCAAGACTCTGATACGAGAACGTCACAGAGAAAACTGAGTTAAGTATCATGTATAACAATGAAAAGTAAAACAACTGTTATAATACTGTGTCTGTCGTTCAGATTCATTCTTTATCATACATTAATTAATACATAAAACGTATAGATTACCATTGGTCCGTCGGGTCCTTCTGCTCCACGTTCACCACTAAAACCAGGGGATCCCTTCAATAAAACATGAATATTTAGCATGTATTATTAATAAGGGGGAAAAACAATGTCGTATTACTGGATATAAAATGTGTGTAATCAATTCGAGTTTGAAAGCATACAAGTAAATAAAATATTTCAAAAAAGGCAAATGGAAACACACGAAAACGTGACGTAGCCAAACAGCATAAAGCCTAAAACAGTGACTGATAAATGGTAGAATCGTTGATTCGACCTATATTTCAGTATATGAATAATGATACATTTATTGATGAACAATCAATGAGCTTGCAGAGTTACAACAGCAACACCTAAACTGTCGGGTATATATATGAAGAAGGGAAAAACGGGAATCGTAGGAGAGCAATCACTCATCCAATCACGTGTCAGGGAGGGGGAGAAAAAAGCTGGCTTAAGTTATTGCAATATATATAACATCAGTGTAAGTTCAGAAATAATAAACAACGCAAAGTCCAACTAACAACCAGAAGACATAAATCAGGACCTAGCCTTCCCGATATATGGAGCTTTCAACTGGAGCCCTTCACCAAGTCCCAGTAGTATTGGTAGAAGGTGTGCAATGACAAAGTCTATGCCAGTAAGAGGCGGTAAATGGACCCAATACTAGACATGCAGTGCGCCTCACTACCTGTATAAGAGGATCATAGCTACGTTTAAGGAATTGTCTTACACTTTTAGTAAAAACGGAGGATATGTTCAAATGAAACACTTTGGGTAGAATATCAATTGACACTTTAACTTTGAAAAACTCATTTAAAGACTTCAAAAATAAGTGAAATGATATAATTTTAAGTTCAATCAAGAATAGCCTAAAATGATATAAGACATAACATTCATACAACCAGACATAAGGCAACTGGTAATTGTACAAGACAATAATGAAAACATGATAGACGAGATTTTAAACGAAAGCTTATAGTGTAAATGAGTTTTCTCCATCTAGCTTTTTCACGAGAACTATACTGTATGAGAGATCCAGTGCTAAGAATTGCGCTCACCTAGAATGGTTTCATTGTGGCATTTCTATTAAGTCTCGTTAACACTCAAAAAACCAACTTTTTAAAATGTTTTCTAGACAAATCAATTAATGAACGAATACTCAAAGTTTGATGCAAATAATTCACCTTTCCAAAGCAAGTACATATTAAACAACAGTATGAATAGGATCAACAGAACCAGCTCCTCAGACTTAAATTTCAAGATAAGATGCTACAACAAGATTTTCAAGATAGTCAACGGGGCGATCATTTCTTCAACATTTACGTTTGTTTTTCGCACATAACTAAAAGTCACAAGGCGAGATCCTGTGCAATAACTATAAAGTAACCTTTTCTGAAGAGATAAAAAGTGAAACACTTTAAAGACGAAAAATACACTATGGACAGTGATTACGTCATACTACATATAATGGTCATCAACATACAACAAATAGTGGTCAACATACTACGGATACTGGTCAACGAACAGAGAAAATGTGCCTTAGTATCAAGCAAAATCGAATTTGGTATCATCATACCTCGATTTCAGTCGTAGTTGTGTAATGAATTTGAAAAAAATTGATATTTGAAACTCGTAATTTCCATTCAATATTTAGCGTTAAGTGATCTTTGCCATTTATTTGTACATGTATACTTATGTCAGCAGCCAACAATATATATCGTCTCATAAATTACAAGATAAAACGGTTTAACTCACTCTTTCGCCATCTCTGCCAGGGGGGCCTGGGGGTCCCGCTGCACCTGGTTCTCCGGGAACGCCAGGTGGTCCTTGGTCCCCGGGGAATCCACGTTCTCCCTTTAAACAACAAAGCAAACATTCAAAAAAATAAGCTTATAATATCGAGAAAAAGGATATATTAATATAGTATACCATAGGCTTATGATATCGAGAAAAAAGAAATGTTAATATAGTATACCATAGGCTTTTGATATCGAGAAAAAAGAAATATTAATATAGTATACCATAAGCTTATAATATCGAGAAAAGGAATAACAATAAAGATATTACTTAGACGACATGTCTCATTTCTCGAAATAATTTGATGGGTTAATGAAAAATACAATGTATTAACGATAAGTTTTGAATTTCGCTAACTTTATAGTTGTTCTTAGGACTTTGGTTATAAGTTTATGAAATAATCGGATAAGAAATAGAGATACTACTCAAGATATATGGACGGACAGACTGGCGGACAGACTGGCGGACAGGTCAAACGCAGTATACCTGTACTTCGTATTTTTATGAATGGATACGTTGTATAGCTTACATTTCCTCCTGGTCGTCCTGCCTGGCCGGTTTGTCCTGGTACTCCCTGCTCACCTGGCTTTCCTTCAACTCCCGGAGCTCCTGGTAATCCAGGTGGTCCCTGAATTGGTAAAACAAGAATAAGTGTGTGTGTGTGTGTGTGTGTGTGTGTGTGTGTGTGATACATCATAGGTACAAAATATGTGTTCATGCATTTTCATAATGCACGTGTTGTTAAATGTATTTAAATCAGCGTAAATGAGTAATGTTGTTCTATATCTTAATATAAAACCCTACTTAACACTATAAGTTTAGGAATAACTGTGCTCCTATACATTCGAGGCCATAAATCAATTATATGTTTGACAAATATACAAAAGTAGTTATCATTTCAATATGAAAAATATCTCTGTTTCCTTCAGTTCAAAACATTATAATTTTGCATAGATAATACCACATGGTAACAGATTTTATTTTAAAGGAATAATTCGGAGACTGGTATTTAGTTTATGTTTCATATATTTTATAGGTATAGGCTCTACACAATAATGCTGCCTTCCTATTTGTCATATTCTCCGTTGCCTTAAACAGCTGCTTCAATGGAAGAAATGTAAACTTTTCGTTAAATAAGACAACTCATCAATGTGTGGCATTCAATTTTTTGTGACATTGTTTTTGCGGGACAAATGTGAGCCAGCGCCATCTTGCAACGACAAGATAGGATAACTCACTAGTGATTCCCATTGTATTTACACAAATTGGCTTAGTTTTATGTTATATGTCTTACTTGATATCCCTGTTGACCAGCATTACCCATTGATCCTCTTTCTCCAGTTTCTCCCTGTTAAAACAATACAAAAA
Organism: Pododesmus macrochisma; assembly: GCA_032359645.1. NCBI lineage: Eukaryota > Metazoa > Mollusca > Bivalvia > Pectinida > Anomiidae > Pododesmus > Pododesmus macrochisma. The sequence goes on along the minus strand of JAUMGZ010180468.1, from coordinate 5,018 downwards.
CTTCAAATTCAAACTTATGTATTTCTTGTCATAGAACCCAAATTTGTAAAATATTCTGAAATTAATGCAAGAATTTATATACAATTTTAAAAGCTTATGTGTCTATTCATGAATAGTCTTGATTAAATATGTTTCAATATAGAGAATTCATTTGCTACTATGAGTTATTTACCACGTCCAGTACTTACCGCCGGTCCTGGTGGTCCATGTTGACCGGATTCTCCGGGAGGTCCGGCATCACCCGGAGCTCCACGAGACCCTTGACCTCCTGGGTTACCGTCTTTACCTGGTGAACCCTAAAATTGAATACGCATAGTTTTAAACACAGTCATATACAATTAATTCATTCTTGATATTCAGTGTTCAACTCATACTGACGTCATTACGTTTGTCCTTAACCGTATATGTGTATGTGTGCATGAGTGTTTTAAAACTTACTCTAGATCCTTGTGGACCCTGGGCTCCCATTACTCCATTAGGACCTGGAATACCAGGAGGTCCCATTTCACCTGGACGTCCGTCATTTCCGGATACACCCTAAAATTAAAAAATTTAATGCACTGTATTCAAATTTCCAACTGTTTGATTTATATCAACTTAAGAAAGTTTATCAAAAGATCAATATAAAACAGTTGATTATTTAATCAACTTTAATCAAAACTTTTTCTATTAAAAGTCATAAAGATAGAATGGCAAAAAGCTCCGAAAATGGAATTAGATATGAATTGTCTTCGAAGAATTATCCCTCAATAAACCAGATTAATACTTCGCCATTAACTGTCAACACTGCGACAATAACTTTGAAAATAAAACTGAAATGGTAATGACCAATATAAAGGTAAAATTCTCATACAGCGGTCTTCGGCTTATCATTAGATGTGTATGTACCTTAATGATGATGTTTACACTATGTCCTTATGGTATTTCTAACAACAACAGTGAGGATAAAATTAATAGCAAAAAACAAAAACAAATATTTCATTACCTGTGTTCCTGCTCGACCCGGAATTCCATCCAAACCAGACATTCCTGGAGGTCCCTAAAATAATAACTAACAATGTTATATTTTACTCCTGAAGACGTAAATGCACAAAAACATAAGTAATAAACATACTTACAAATTGTTAACAAATATTTAATATTTATAAATTGACTTCAGTCTCAGTCAAAAATTTCATCTGTAAACTCGGAAAATTAACAAAAAATATATCCAACAGTAATATGTGTATGTTTTAATGTTCAAATGAATGTAGCAATACGTTGTATTGAGAAGTGTAGTGTTGATCAATGGATAGCCAACCGTCAACTATGGGATCTGGAATAATCTGTTGTTATATGGAACTTCAGAAGGTAATTATTTAACATATAAACATACAAGTTAATATATTTTACGTGTTATGCTTATTTAAATCGGGGAATGACTTTTTATAACATTTAAATCAAAGATTCTTTTTTAAAGTTCGATATCTGCGTGTTTGCAAACGAAATAAGGGTGTCTTTTAAGATTTTTTTTTATTTTCGTAATGTGATTTGATTAGTATAACGAGTGCATATTTCTGAATATTTTGACAATATCTAAAATCTAATCGAATATCTTTAGTTGATTTGTTGAAAATTGGAAGAAAAGTAAATAAATATGTGGAAAATAAAGCAAAAATATAAATTTCATGACGCAGTGTACGGAACATGTTTGTATCAGTAACGCAACAACGTTGCGTTTTTCATTACAAAAGTTCTCAATGTTTAAAATTATACAATTTAACTTACTCTTTTAATTTTTAATCCGCCCTGGTGTTTATAAGATTTCTAAAATTTTAAGTTTGAACCGTTTTTTTTTTTTTTGAATCTGTTCAAAATTGCTTAAGCATAACACTTATTGTCGACATGTGTTCATCCAAGTGTGAACATGATAAAGGATAATGTAATTTCGCCTTAAAGCACCAATCTATTATTCCAATAGTTATCAGAGTTAGAAACACTTACCCTTGACCCCCTTGTTCCTGGTTCTCCTGGACGTCCTGGTTGTCCCTGGTCAAATAAAACACAACTTAGTAAAGTAATTTAGTAAACAAACAAACCAAAAAAAAACAGTATCTTTGTGAAACAAATAAAACACAAAAAAGTTTCTTAGTAAAACAAATAAATAAAAACAAAATTACTTATTGAAAACAAACAAACCAAGAAAAATTACATAGTAAAACAAACAAAACACAACAAAGCTACTTAATGTTGTAAACAAATATCCAAGGAAAGTATGCAAGTTATTCCAAAATCAAACCTATAGTTATTGCCAAGCAGTCAAAAAGACCTCTTCGTCAGAGGCTACGGTGATCATTTTAGCTGGAATTTGGCAATACACAAATCTAAAAGAAGACCATACACAAGTTTCTTAATTATCTAGCCAACGGTTCTCAACAAGAAAGAAAAGGTCGAAATCAATCGGAAACCGTGGCTGCATACTGGATGGAGTTTGGCAATGTTTAAACAGTTCTCAAAAGGGATTTTGCTGAAGCTATTGTTTGTTTGTCAATAACGTTTGTTCTGTTGATTCTATTTCTTCTTATTTTTGCAAGGAACATATACCCTATCTGACCTTCTATCTTAACAAGAAGTCTTAGAGGTATCTTCCAATCGGTAGCCATGCCGGACAAATTGGAGAAGTCCACGTCAACGAGGACCATGCCAAAAATATGAATGTCAAGTTTCGCAAAAGTCTGACTATTGGCTTTTGACAAGAAGTCAAAAAGGTTTCAGTAAATTAGAAGAAGCCCTGGTGGTTATACTAGATTTAATTTTACAATTGCGGACACACATCCAAATGTTTGACCACATAATGAACATCTACACATCATGCAACAAACCATCTACAAGTTTTGTGAAAATCTGACCAACGGTTTTTGTCAAAAAGGTCTCAACCTAAGGAAAGCAATGGCGACAATAGTGGAAGAATGTTCGGTGAAGAAGTTGAAAATGTTAAAGTCTATGACCGACGACAGACGGAACGTATTTATGCAGCACGAGTTAATTTGATATTGTCTAGCTATACTTGAAACGTCAAGTTTAACTGTGACCTTTTCTATTTTAATTTTGAATGTTTATTAAAACTGATAAACAGCCATGTGGAAAATGTTCCCACTATAAATGTATTTACTTACTAAAGCCCCTGAGTTACCCCTTCTACCACGAGGTCCAGTAGATCCATCCTCACCCATTGCGCCTTGCTCACCAAAACTTCCTGGCATGCCCCGCTGACCTGGGGATCCCTACGTATTCAAAAATAAATATGATCAGTAAGTTCAGACCATAAACATGGGAGCTAGAGAAAGAAAAACATTTTTTCAGTGAAATAAACAGTTGAACATTTCATAAAAAGACTCCAGATCAGTATTTTCAATTTGTCAGAAAATTAAGAAGAGAGCGGATAAAATTGGATGCTATGTAATACATGCATTATAAGTTGTGTTCTTCATCATTGCTATAGAAAGATTAATCTCGATTGCATGTGTATGTATCGACATGAAGTAAAACAAGTTTAAGTTACCCGTTCTCCTTGTGGTCCGCCCTGTCCTTGTTCACCCATTTCTCCCCTTTGTCCCTAAAAACAAGATGAGTGGAATTAACAGAACGATCGAGAGACATTGACGAACAAACAGTCAAACAATTCAGCACCAGAATGTAAGGAAATAAATTGACATCACAACAATCTCAATGACTAGTAATCCATACGGCCCGAGACCGATTAAAGAATGAAATAGTTAAATTGGCAATTATAAGCTATGTAGCTTTTTACTTAGCATATAGGAAAATAGGGTGACGTCAGTTTTATAAGTAATGAGACCGGAGACCCCTATAAGTGTGACTTCTGACTGAGCCCATATAATCATGTAAGGGGGAGGAGCAATAACAAGCTATATAACAAAGTGGTTGCACCGAGGACTACTTTCTGTAACATCTAATCATCTTTCATGTTCAATTAACATGCTTTTTCACTCAAAGCACTTTATACATTTAAGTTGCACCCTATAGTAGTATAGGCACAGTAGTTGTCCAATTAGATATCTTCAATCTATTACTACATGTGAAATCATAATAATGTTACACTCAGATCTATTAAAAAATGATAGCATTTCGTAAGGTGGTAATTAAAAAATCTTATTATTATCGTTTTTATGGATAACACTACTGTAGATATACAAGTTGTTGTTATGCGATTGGTTTAAGGGAAATAATATGAGATTATGGGTTTAGGATCAGAATGACATGTTTCGGAAGAAAGGGACGATGTCCAACTATAGTTGCAAAATTGTTTATCAATCTGCTTGATTTTCACATTTAGATAGCAATGTGTGCCGATTAAAGTACAATATTCCAAGACAATGTATTCTTAAAAGACGGTAGTGTAGGTTGTAAAACATAAATATTTTTGTTTTGAAGGGAACCATATTTACTGAATTCGTATCAATTTTTGTGGTTCTAAAACAATTTGTTATAATATCCATTTGGGAAATGCTAAACCTTACTATTAAGCTGGATTGTAAGAAAATAGTCATGGTAAATTTAACACTGGTTCTCCGCTAAAATATTCTAACCAATATGATACAATGGAACAACAAGTATATTATCTAATAAGAAAATATAGTTTCAATAATAATAAAAAGCTTTTTAATTACTGCGTGCTGACAACATTTTCAGGTTCTAAGACTACTCACACGTCGGCCTTCTTGGCCTGGTACACCCTGAATACCGCGATCTCCTACATTTCCAGTTGATCCAGGTGGTCCTTCGGATCCCTTATATCCAGCTCTACCTGGAAGACCCTAAAATTCAAAAGACAAATTTTCATCATAAAAACTGGCTGTGTTTTCTATATAAATTAAGACATTCACAAAAGGTCACAACACACACACACACACACACACACACACACACACACACACATACACCAGGTATACTCTAACTGTGAATAAAGGCATACCGCCATCTCTGAGTTTCTCACAAATACACACATACACACGTGC
>JAUMGZ010180457.1:0-14069 GCA_032359645.1 Pododesmus macrochisma | reverse complement strand
TTTAATTTTTTTTGTCAAATTCCTGAACGGAAATCGATAATATTGTGGAATAATAGCATTCCCTTGCTCTCAATTGTACCCATTGTTTGTATAATAAAGGAAATGTTAAATTGAGTTAGACTATATTTCACTTAAATCAGTCTTTAACATAGCACAGCTAAAGCTTTTGTATTTTCTAGCATTTATAGTATTTTGTGATTGACAGCAGATCAAGTTGAGAGACAAACATAAAAAACTAATGCAGCTTATTGTTTATTAAATGAATGCATACTGTATATGTAAGATGGCTATGACAGAATTACAATGTTAACCCAGTGAAATATTACTGTGATACAATAGTTTGAAAATATATAAAAAGTCATATGTGATAGTTGTATACAATTCCATGTTGTATCATTTCCTTGCATGCTTTAGAAGTCAGGATAAATAGGTGTGAAGATTTCTGTATTGTATGGTTAATACCTTGTATTCTATAGAATCGTTCTAACATTGTAATCATAGATGACACAGATATAGAATCAGAACTTGAGTCGGAGGTTGCTGATGGAGGACACCTCATAGTGGAACAGATCATAGAGAGCAGACTGGTGTCACATGACCAGCCTAGTAACCAGTCAAGTGTACAGTATATGACATCTCCACAGGAGAGGAACGAAGATAATAGGTCTGCAATACATTATGCAAATCATTTTTAAAAAAATCATAATGCAAGGAATATTTTAAGAATATAAGAATAAACTTGGTAAATATCAACAGAGCCAAATTGTTTGATATCAGTGTAACTGCATGCATCAGATCCTGTGAATCAGAAGTTTTTGTTGTGGGTTAAATTTGATTTACTTGGTGGAAGTAAAATGAATAAAATGTAAATTGTAACCTATTTTAGAAAGCATAAAACAGTCAAATATACAACAGCAATGAAATTTAATAACTTTCTACTTCAAAAAAAATTCTGATTTAAAAAACAATTGAAAGAAAAGCGTAAATCAAGACTTATCTAATATAAAGACCAACCTGTTAACGAGTTAAATAAATGCGGCATTGTCGTATTAAGGAGTGATCAAGTTGAGTGTTCAACTTTGATGCAAGAAAGAAAAAGGCATAATTAAATAAAAATCTTCTAAAATCAAATGTTTCGTAGCCCTTAGATAAATAAATGCTGGATTGTATTTTTATCAAGATAATTATCATGATTTAAATAGTTTCCATTGTAATTATACATTAGTTTGTACTTTTCACGTTAACTTTATCACATATTATATGTTATCTATATTTGGATGTTTTCAGTTTAAATGAATTGGCCTTACACATTTTAAAGTATTGTTTTCGATCAGTAAGCCTCAAAAGAAGCAAATACGACTGTATTTAATACATAATTCGTATGTAAACACTAAACATCTATTTTTGTACAATTTCAGAGGTGTAGATAGTATGTCCGTAGGGGAGATATATCAAGTGACTCTTAAGAAGAAGGACAACAGTTTTGGACTCAATGTAACTGTAAGTACCTTATCTTATATACCTGTTGATAATCAGTGGACCAGACTTTCTCCCATATCATGCTATGAAAGATAGAGTTTGCCCATGAAAGAAAGCCATGTAAGAAAAATCTATCGTACATAACTTTTCATGCGCGCATTACATCACCTGACGTTGGAAATAACCAAACAAATTGCGTCACTTCTTAATTGTGACATGAATGCAGCATAAACACGTACATGTACATTTCTCAAATTTCAATCCCTTCAAACTTGGGTAAATTGATGCACAACACAGATATTATGGGAGGAAAATACTCTTTCATATACGTGTGAGTAAGATAGGGATATTCCACCCTTGGGGGTTACAAATTGAAGTAATCCCTATCTTACACACATGTACATTGTATATGAAAGAGTCTTATATTCTTACCTTATGTATTCAAGGGTTTTACATATTAAAGAATTAAGTGTCTATATAGGTTTATATATAAGCTGATATTTTATGACAAATTTACTAAAGAAATATACATTTATTTCAGGGAGGAGTTAATACGTCTGTTAGACAGGGAGGTATATTTGTGAAGTCTTTGATACCAGGAGGATCGGCAGAAATCTATAGTAACATCATGAAAGGTAATCCTTTTTCTAGATATTTTAAAATTACGTTTTACTTAATTTATCTTAAAAATTAAAACTTAATAAATATAAATTTCCTGCCATTATAAATACAAAGAGCAGAGCAAGTCTGAGTGCAAAAAATATGACAAGATGCTGAAACATCCTGGGTAAGGACACTGCAAGATTTGGCTGGGTGTGACATGACAGTCCTGAGAAGGATAGGTTATCTTTATAGTGGGAATAGCTCATGTACGAAATAAATTCTCAAAATAATATAATAGAATTTGTATGGATGGTTTATGTGTTCAGTTATTTTCAACTGAAATGTTAATATTGTCATGATCTTTGGCTATTATTGCAATCATGTTGAGTTATAAAGGCAACTAACATGATATCCTGAAATAGTCTTAACATGTACTTCAAGAAAAATTCTAACAGAATGTAAAGTCTCGTATATAACTTCAATATCTCACCTAATGACAAGGCATTTGTGTTCTATAGGTGACAGAATACTGGAAGTGGATGGTGTAGGACTGGTAGGAATGACACACAGACAGGCTGTAGAAACCCTGTGTAGAGCCCCTAGTGTGTGCAGGATGGTCCTAGAGAAAGGTCATCCAGTTATCCCTAAAGACTCTCCTTCAAGGTCACCGCCAGTTGTTATAGAGAACATAGTGACAACAAGAGATCTAAATGGAGTCAATTCAAGGACATCTTCAGGATCAGAGTCAATGTCACCAGTCAGAACCTCACCCAAGGTGTTGATTGATACAGAGTTAGTGATGTCTCAAGGTCAGCCTCCAATTCCAGGGTCAGACGACCTTCAGGTGATGTCATCAGGGGATGAAAGGGTAACAGGAAGCAGTGAAAGTGACGTAACTACAGCAACAGTGTTGGAGGTCACAAGGTCAAATGTCATAGAATTAGCTCCAAGATATTCTCCTCAAAGTTCACCACAAAGGTCACCTCAGTCTTCCCCAGTGCAGGATGACAGACAGAATGATGACAACTCAAGTCAAGAATTTGAATATCATAGTGAAGAAACGAGCAGCCAGTACTACCCATTTGTTACTGCAGGTATTATTAGATATAAACCATTGTTTTATGTCATACAGAAGAAAGTATCACATTTTTATAGACATCTGGGACAATATTGTTGCTATGAACTTAGAATATTTGTACGGTGGAAAAGTTTTATTGTCTGTGGCAAATTTAACCAGATTTAAACATCAGAATTTCAGTCAAAAATCTCAAGGCCTATTTTGTAAATAAGTCTGTTTATTTAATTGTCATGTGTTTTGTACTTTTTACTACAGATAATACATTTGAGGTCAGCTTGACCCGTGGGAGCAGTGGGTTAGGATTTAGTGTGCAGGACGGTCAGAATCAAACATCCACTAATCCCAATTTAAAGGGAGCTGTATGTATCAAGAAGGTGTTCCCTATTGGTCCTGCAGCAGAAAGTGGAAAACTGAGGGCCGGAGATGTCTTACTGGAGGTCAATCAAATACCAGTGAAGGGCAAGACAGTCACGGTAAGCAAGAACAGGCACCTGCTCATTCTCACAAAGGTTCTTGACAAAGTTGTTGGTAAAATAAAACATTTAAATGACTTCTTTAAGCATAATCAATAGCATGTTGACTACAGTTCAATGAAGTATAGTCTGTCAGTTGTTAATTTGAAACCATAATTTAATATAAAAGGTTCAAACTTAGACTATATATTTCTTCTTTTTCCTAATCTAGACTAACAGCAATTCTTTAGATGTAAGGTTATATATGAAGGTTGATGTTTGTACTTGAATAATACCATTGTTTTGCTGAATAGTTGTGCTAACAAGTGTACAAGTAGAATTTGACAAGAAAAAATTCCAATATGGCATGTTTTTTAACAGTGAAAAACTTTAATATTCTCTGCCTATTTACCTTAGATTTTAAAAACATTTATTTTATATTTTACCAATTTCATTCAGACTTCATAGACAGCTGGTAGCCCTGAGATTAAAGTCTATTTCTGACATTGAAATACATGTTATTCCCTATAGTTTAGTGAATATCTGTCTAGCCACCATTTATTGCTAAAAACAAATTCTTCTGTGATCCATCCCCAATCCATATGTAGCATCTTTCCCCTCTAAGAACAATACAAGCTCCTATTGTTGTAGTCAAAACAATTGAAACTATAAATTTATACGCTCAAAGACTACAAACTAAGCTCAAATTTTGGAGTAAACTTGTCAAGCTCCATGGAAATTGCTTAAGAGGGTAATATCCATTATAAAGTGTACAAGGGGTCTCTCTTTTAAATAAATAATGTGCTACAAGCTGATAATAGGCAGGGATTATTTAGTTGATCAATTTTAATTTAGATTTTTATTTACATGTACATGTTTTAAACACTGTTTATTTAATTGAATGAAATCTAATTTTCTAATTTTTGTGCATTTTGGGTTACTTTGGTGTTTGGTTACCATTTTTAAGTGGGATATTTGGTGTTGGATTAAAAAAATTAATGTAGAATTATCATGACTAATTCAATGTTTGGTGTCTGTTGAATGTGGTTTAAATTATCGTTGTTATTTAACACTCTATCTGGCTTTGACAAATGTGCTTATTTTTGGTTTCTACATTGAGAGTTATGAGTTTCTAAGAAATGTTTTAAAACTGAAATGTTTGAGTTTGAGTTATGAACAATTTAATCAAAAATGCTGAAATCAGTTTTGATAAAATTACCTTAAATTTTCATGGATATAATAGTTTTACGCATGTTTTGAAAGATGTGCTAGTATCACAGAATCTGAGAAAAACAATAATTATCATTGTTAAAACTTATATCAGAAGATTACAACAAGAAAATATCAAACTAATTTACGAAAAAAAGATATAAATTTTAGAATTAGCAGAATGACTTAAAACACATATTTTAACCTTTTCCAATAAGCAACATAACAATCAACCACATTGGCTGGGATGTGAAATCATTAATTACATTTACAGGAGACTTTAGCAATACTCCGAGCTGCTACACATAAAGTAAATTTACTGATCTGTCGACAAAACTCTGCCAATTCCCCCATCGATGGTGTTGTAAGTAAAATAACGTTTTTGTGTGCCGGTGTGCCCTGTATTGTTTCCTGTACTACTAGTGTTGCCTAGCTACTGTTGTCTAGCAACTGTTACTGCTAGATACAATTAAATACAATCTGCTTTGCTGTTTTTCGATTATTAATAACTTCATTTTCATCACCATTTTATCATATTCATTAAGATTTTGTCTCCACTATTTTTGTAGCACAAAGTTATCTTCAATGTAGCGATTTATTCTGTCATCATGTGCAGTATATGCATTTAGATAAAAAGACGTGGCTAAATTGGACAAGGTCGTGGATTAATATCAATTCGTCAACATCATTACCATTTTAAATTTTGAATCTTTTTTAATACTTTGTATTGCATTTATTGAGTTCTCTGTTTCAGAAACAGCATTTGATCAATCTAGTGTTTCCCCTTCATATAATAAATAATATATATAAGAAAACATTTTTTTTTTGTATTTAAATGTATATTCTTTCTAGAATTTTAGACATTTAAGTGTTTTTGCTATTGTGAATTTTACTCCTTTTTTATTCCTTTTGATATTTTTAATATTTTTTGTTATATTTGATTCTTTTAACCTTTCATAATCCAGTCAACTTTACACATAAATTACACTCATTAAAAATCTGTCATTATCATGATTATTTCATCATTATTTAAAATTGACAGCCCTACTTATCAAATTAATCTTTTGAACCAATTTAAATCTATTTCATTTTATGAATTTTAATGGTCATTGATATAAAGAAAGAAATCATAATTTTATTCACTTCATGTTTTATTCTTTATTTAAGTTAATTACTTTGTAGATTTCTGTCAGATGAATTTCTTTTTGACTATTAGCAACAAAAGTGGTAACATAAGAGATTTGAAATCTTTCTGAAAAGTTAATTCTGCCAACATAAGAAATTGAATACCGGTCTAAGGATAGTTACTTTTATTAGATTATTTTCTGTTATCTTTTGCAGAGTTTCTTATGAATTAGTATATTGTACAACTATTTGATATTTTTTTCTCTCTTTTAACTTTCTCCAGAACCTTTTTTCTTTGATTTCATTCGATTAGAAAACAGTACTGGTAGTTTATTACTTGTAAATATATAGTTAATGATCCTTGTGTAAATTGATTGATATCACAATATTATTACAAGGTGTCTGGACAAATTGTAGTTTGACAGAATATAGTCTTTTTATACATACTTTAAATCTCATTAAAACCATTGTTCAACAGTTAAATCATACCGTTTCTCAGATCCATCTAGCTTGAAAATGTCATCAAATTTAGCTGTTTTGAAGAAAAAAATCATCTTAGTAACTTTAAATGTCATCAAATTTGGCTAGTTTGAAAAGTTCATCATATTATTCAGCTTGCTTGAAAAAAGAAGCAATTTTAAAAAGCTTTAATTTGTATTCTTCAAATTAAGCAAGCTTGAAAAAAAAAAATAGAATTTGACTAGCTTGAAAAGTTCCTCAAATTAACTTGCACTCATCAAACTAACAACATTAATCATAAGATAGTTGTTGATTATATCTTTATCATCATACTACAGGACATACACTGTATCATCTTCATTAGATCCTGTGTTATATTTAATCACATCTTACCGCTCGCCATACATACAGCTAAGTACGTAGAGTATTTATCACTGATAACTGGACACATAAACCTGTATTATATACACATGTAACATTATGCACTAACTGTAATGTAGTAAAACCATATAAGGTAAGTAGTGAGTATAAACTCATTTTGTTTTCAGTTTTGTTAGAGGTTATTTAGACAGTTGATTTATGTTTATGCAAGGGAGACAAGACTTAAAATGTAAATATATTGAACCAGTTAGTTGTAAAAATGATTTTAGATGTTCAGGTAATTCAATTTATTACCTGTTTTAGGTACGTTGATTTTTAAGATTGTTGATGAATATGGAACATAATTAGGAGCTATGATAAAGCTGAATGTTGACCTTTGTTAATATGGCATATCTATCAGTAAACCTAATATCACTATGTACCGTACAGTAACCAACCATTTAAAAAGATGTGATTGATGAACAATATTTTCAGCTAAAGTGTTACCAGCTCTTTGATAACCAATCTGTAATTTGGTATTTCTATAACCACTGAATGTTGCCAGCATTTTCAATAATATGTAATGAGATGTTTTTATTGGGCTATATCTGTATTTACTTATGCTAGAGGTAACTCGCTCATTTGTGTGTAGAAAGCGTAGATTATACATTTTTAATTGATTATATAATTAGAATATTTGTTGTTAGAGGAAGCATGCAGAATGTGAGATAGCATTAAGTCCAGTTCATGTACGTACATGTATCATACAAATAACTTGTTTCCATTGTTATGGTATGTTATATTTAGATCAGTGAGCCAAAACCTTACGTAGATTAATAATGTGATATTTAGGTGTGGGAAACTATTGTTGAACTTTATTTAGATTGTTGAAAATTGAAGCAACCAATATTGACTTGTATGTATTGATTCAGGTAAGTACATAAGTAAAACAAGCTGTTAGGTTTATTTACTTTCAGATGTACCGGTATGAAGGTTGTGTCATCTCTTTATTTTTTGACCGATTGTTAAGTCTTGATACACAACTGATATCTTATTCTGATTATTTACAGGTGAGGGAAGATTCACTTGAAGCATTACCAGTCAACTTCAGCCATAGGTCGGCTGGTAGTTCTCGTCCGTTACGTTCACCTTATGAGACTGAATCGGAAGATGAACCAATCTTGTACAGAGATAGTTGTATCACCCCACCCTCTGAATTTGCTTCACCGCGAGGCAGTGACAGAGATTCTGTCCCACTCCCTAGAGCAGTAAGTCCACCCCCTCCCCTCCCATTTAGTGCCCCACCCAGTATGCAAGGTACAGGAACGTGGCCTTTGGAGACAAGTGAAGATGAGTCATCCTCACAGGATTTATCTGTGCATAGAAACAAAAATTTGGAGTCTAATGACGCATCTGGTGATTCTATTGTGAACTCTCCTTTAAAGGAGTCAGAAAATGAAAGACTTGGATTTAAATGTGATCTTGTGATTAATCAACATGATTTAAGATCTTCGTTTGATCAGGAGAAGGCATTCAATTTTACACAGACTTCATTGAACTCTACAGGTTATGATGCTCAATCTGAACTATCTAGATCAGCATCACCTGATCGTTTGACAGGAAGGAGTGAAGATTATAGTAGTTTACAAGAGTCTTTAAGATCAGTACAGGAAGAGTCTGAAGATGAGTCGGACTTGTCAGAAGAAGAAAAAGATCCTGTAAAACCAGGGGTAAATTATTTAGAGTTATTGTCACATGTTTATATGTAAATATTCATAAGTTGTCTATATCTATGAACTTGAATTTACACCATTCTAAATTTGTTTGTGCGTGTACCATATTTACACACACCTTTCAGCCTTGTATAGCATATTCCTCCTAAGTCTGTATTTCAGATTTTTATTGTGACCATTTTTAAATCTTAATTTGTTTACCTCTGCTCAAATGCAAGCGAGATTGGTAATTTTCAAATGTCTTCTTTTAAAATGATCTTAAACCTGGCCTAAGAGTTAATTTTTTTTAAAGAATTGTTTTTTTAAAATGAATTTTATTCATTGATTTAATGTATTTCTGTACATGGAATTAAATCTAGATTTTTTTGTTTTTGTTTTTGTTTTTTTTTTATAAATACTTTAAGTTCAGATTATAAACCAGCTGTTACCACTCAATGGGTACAATGAACTATTCATTTCGTGATTTTGGACAATCTATATCCATGTTTTAGATTTGTCAGTGAATATATATTGTTTTGGCATTCTTTAGTATATTATGCACTGAATGCATTTTCATCCTTTTTCAAAATAAAAGTTTTCAACACAATTATTTTGCTTTTATATTTTCATTGATTATGATAAAGAATGGTTAAAAATTTATGTACAACAGGAATTAGAAGTGACCTTAGATCGAGATGAAAGACAAGGATTTGGTTTCACTCTAGCAGGAGGAACCAGCACTGACACAGAGAAGGGCTGTTTTATAAGGGGCATTATACAGGACCCCGCACTTTCTGATGGTAGACTGAAGGCTGGTGATAAACTCATCAAGGTACATATCACCCTAACACTCTATAACATGGACAAAAAGTTTTTACCCTTATACTTTGTGGTACATTCCACTCGGACTGTTTAATTTAAATAATCATGCTAACAGCTATGTTCTACTTAGATACATACAAAACAAGACAATCACATGCTACCATCATGTCTCTATATAACCATAGGTATCAGACGTTTTATCTGTAAATAATAGCTACATTACTTCTGATTGCTACTGGAAAACTCCTGAAATTATATAAAACCAAGGCTCTTATATAATTATAAAGATTCCCTAGTTTTTCAGTTAGTAGCAGTATAACTATTATTTCACAGATAAAATGTCTGATACGTATGATATAACCATTAACTGTATCTTAGTTTATGTCTGGTTGTAAATCTCTCCGTTTGCTTTAGCCTGATTGACTAACACTTACCGGGTACAATATCTTTTGGAGGGACTTGTTTCTAACTGTCTCAGTTGAGTATCATTCCTGTAATTTATAGGTTGAGAAATTTCCCCCTTTTCACACAACTAGTTAAGTGCAATTTTATAATGTATCTTTAAGTTTTTGAAGATATTTGCAAACATTTATTGCTGCACATTACTTATCTATCTTGCTATTTTATGTTGGAGACTTGGCATTAGTCTTTGCTTTCCATTGACTTTTTCCTTCCCAACAATATTTCTTCTTCCGTGAATAAACCCCGTTTTTAGCAGGTGATCAAAAAATTCAAAGAAAATGCTTGTGTTTCATTTGAATTTTCTTTCAATGCCAGCAAATAGTTTTAACTTTTTAACCTTTTTAAGAAATTGCTAAATATAGCAAACAGAATGTACCAAAAAGTGTCACTTGATTCCATTGATTCTTCAATGGTACAATACAAAGTACCAGTGTCTCTATGTACTGTATACTAAATAAGTGTTTAACATTTACAGGTAAATGGTAAATGTGTGGACAATATGAACCGCTTTGAATTGATAACATATCTCAGACAAGCTCCCCAACTTGTCAGACTACAGGTTTTCAGGGAATCCCTACTGACCGCTAACGTAAAGAAGAGTGATAAAGATAAAGTTATCAGAGAGAACACTGGAGAAAGTGACACAGAAACTATTTCCCAGGTATGTAGGCAAACATTGATAGACATATTAGTTCTAAGAATGCTGGACAATAAAATATTGAATTTTTCAGAGGTTATAATAAAGATTGATTTGTCAAGCGGTAGATCATTGGAAAAAATATAACAAAATATATTGCAAAAGCCCATGCAGTTACAGAAATATAGCTTATGGTTTTAATTTGAATTCAGACTTTTAATTCTACTGATCTGCTGTTGTGACTTCATATTAATTGTGGAACTGACATTATATTCATTGTTTTCACAACGTCATGTGGTTGTCTTTAATAGCAGTGCGCGCTTATCTCTCTCTAGTGTGGGATAGAGAAATATCACACGGATTAAAAGACGGGAAAACCCTATCACAGGTGTAAGAAAAAGAAAATAAAGACACTAGACATTCAGTTCACTGCTAGAAGATCATGAGGCTTTAAAGAATTACTTGCTTTATAGTATCAATTTTTTTTTCAGGGTGAAGCGGTTCAGAAAACAGATGCTCTGTTTTCATTTTTGGAAGGCCACGATAAAAGCCAAGATGAGCCCCATTCAGAGAGTGAAGAAGAAGCCCCATTATCAGAAGGGAGTAAGACTGAGGAACCTAAAGAAGTCCAGTCATTGTCAGCTGAAGGAAGTGAGGTACCACTCACATCAGGCGAATACTCCCAGGGTGCTCATGGGTCCAGTGAATATACTGATACCCATAGTGCATCGGAGGAAGTCAGTGACTTCTCCCACAATGCAGTGCAAAGTGCAGAAGATAGTCTTTGTAGTATCAAGGATGAAGAGGTTTCCCCCTCGCAAAGTTTAGAAAGAAAATTACCTCCTGCTGGAAGTGAAACAGAAAATATCACATCTGTATCTCTGTTTAATGACAGTGTAAGTTGTACACTAGAGTATGTAAGATCATGTGTATCAGAATAATGTCATACTTGTTTCAACTTTCATTATTATCCAGATTTTTGCCCCTGGAATACATTTGTTCTATATTAAATGGAAATGAATTAAATCAGATTAAAGGAAAGCTCTTTTGCCTAAATGTTACACAATTTTGTTTTTTGTTAACGTTTTAGATCATGTTTTAGAAAAAGTAAACCAAAAGCGAAAACAGTCTGAATAAATTATATTCCACAGGATGCAGGTGAAATTCATATTTTTCGAAATTCAGTTCTTGAATATGCCTACAAACAATACAAATAATAAAGTTCTATAACAAAGGCTTGAAGCAGTCACAGATGCTAACCAGATTTTATGGTTGATTTTTAAGGTTGGTCTGTTAAAGATAGAGCTAGATAAGCCAGTGTCTGGTGAGTTAGGAATCGGCCTTGTGACGGCAGAGAAAGATAATCAGACAGGTGTATTTGTGAGATCCATCATGGAAGAAAGTGTGGCTCATAAAGATGGCCGCTTACACATCATGGACAGAATTTTACAGGTAAAGACTGTTATAGGAACAAAATTATCTCACAGAGATTGAAGGATATACTGATAATGAGTAGTTTTATTGCAATTCCCCATATCTTACTTAACAGTAATTTGTTATTCTGCTTATGAAACATACACAATCTCTGGTAAATAATATCAAGCATTAACAGATAAATATGTTCATTATATCTCTATGTAAAAGTAAGACACCATTGACAAAAATAGTGTGATTCTGGAGGAAGACGACTTAACTCCTGGTGACAACACTAACTTATAGAACTCTTCAGAAGCAGGTCTACAATTTGCTGTCAAATAAAGAAGAAATACAATCATTGTGTTCTGTTTCAGGTAAATGGTGAATCAACTGTTGGCATGACGCACAGTAAGGCTGTTGCTATGCTGAAGAAGATCCAGGGGCGGGTAACTCTTACAGTGTCTAGGTAGATTTCTTAATTAAATAGTAAGCTAGACTAACTTTGAATCATTTTCTGATATATTTCTTCTCTTTTTAGGAAAGTATTAAACATATCAAACATCTTATCTTGTAATTTAATGGCGACATTAATATTTCAGAAGATGAAAATTGTTATGTGATAGGAAATAATATCTCATTTCTTTCATATATAGTAATCATTCATTAATTTTTTCACATAAGGCTGTCATTAAATATATTGACTTTCAGTTAATTTATAAAGATTTTTATAGAATAAAATTGGTTTTTTATAGCAAACTTGACAATTTTGAAGTTCCTTTTTAATCATGAATTTATGTTTTGCTTCAGATTAACATCCAGACAACTTGAGGTGATGACTCCTCCTGTTATAATGGAAGAGGAAGAGGAAAATGACAGCAAAACAGATGAAGAATTTGGTACAAGTAGTAGTGAATATCCTGGCAATGACAAGAACGCAGGGATTGTATCTGTAAGTGAACTATCTGATCATTCAGACCTCGATACAGATGAAGAAGATATGAATGCTCTAGTGGTTGAAGCTGAAAAACTCTTAGCAGCTGAGGAATTCATAGAACTCGAGCCACATGAACTTGAACTGTCAGAAATTGCCTCCAAATCAGAAGATCATAAATGGGCAGATAACTCTGTTTTGTCAGATGAAGAGTGTAGTAAATCAGATAAACAAATTTCTTCACATACATTTGTGATTGATGTAATAGCAAGGAAACTGGACATTCAAGTTCCAAAACAGATAACTGATGAGTGGTTGGGTAAACTGCCACTTCTGTCGATAGTCGATGACAAGAGAGAACTAGTACCATCAACTCTGAATCAACTACAGCATAATATTGAGCAGGATGATCCACAGGAAGAATATAAGGTGAATTATGTTGTGAAATTGTCACTGTATTACCCCGTGTAAATAGAACAAATTCAACTTTTATGGAAAGTCTATTAATTAAAGGATCAGATTAGTTCACTTATTTGGAAATTTTGCTATGAGTGATAAATTACTTTCCATCATTTGCATCAAAATTCAAACCAAGAATAGTTTAAATTTCCACTTTATCTAAGATTGCATGGTTAAGTATGTCACAATTTATTTGTTAATACAACTAGATATTGTTTAAACCCAAATGACATATACAATCATTGCATTTTATCTGTTCATATTTAGATATAATTACCTGCCCATTTTTAAGATTTACAAATCTTTAGACAAGTCTTAATGTTTTCATATTAATAGGAATTACGACATGTAAAGATGACTGATGCATGTCTAGTGGGCAAGCAGGCTGAGAACAAGTGTCGAAACAGGTTTAGAAATGTGTTACCATGTAAGTACCTGCCATGTAAGTATGGTAACGACAGATAAGTATGGAGAATATCTAACTGCATGGTCAGTACTCACAATCACTGTTCAGTATGGTCAAGAAAGATAAGTATGTTGTATACCTAAGTGCAAAAACTCACTTTTCTGTGTTGTCAAGATGGTCAGCACTTATTCACAATCACTTTTCTGTGTTGTCGAGACAGATAAGTACGGTGTATACTTCAATGCATTGTCAGTATTCACAATCACTTTTCTGTGTTGTCAAGACAGATAAGTACGGTGTATACTTCAATGCATGGTCAGTATTCACAATCACTTTTCTGTGTTGTCAAGACAGATAAGTACGGTGTATACTTCAATGCATGGTCAGTATTCACAATCACTTTTCTGTGTTGTCAAGACAGATAAGTACGGTGTATACTTCAATGCATGGTCAGTATTC
>JAUMGZ010180446.1:0-14070 GCA_032359645.1 Pododesmus macrochisma | reverse complement strand
AAACGAGTATTCAGAGGTAAATAAACTTTACAAGTCTAATTGATGTGATATATGATCAATTTTAGTAGATTTAAATTAAAACAATATAAAAAAAATATAGTTTTGAGCAATTTCGTTCTTTTTCTCTTGTTGTTTCTGTTGTATGCTATATATTCGTTCCGTTGTGCAATCTGAAATTTGCATCCGCCATTTTTCTTGGACTGCGTTGATCTGTAGGGGAAGGGCGCCCCTTTGGGATCCAAAAGGGGGGAAATTTGACAAAATTTCAAAAAAAATCTTATTCTAATAAACCATAAGGCCTAAAGCCTACTGTTTTGGTATGTAGCAACTTTAGGGCATGGATATCAAAGTTTGTTCAAGGCGTGACCTGGGGTCAAAAATAGGTTACGCGTTTTTTCGTCAAAGTTCAACACTATATATATATATATATATAACATAGCAAATATGTTAAATTTTCACATTTTTAACTTCTTGTTCTAAACCACTGGACCTATTTCTCCAAAAGTTGCTAGGAAATATATCTAGGGGAAGGGGATTCAGAGTTGTTCAAATGAAGGGGATGGGCCACTAGGGGGTGTAAAGGGGGAAAATTTGACAAAACTTCAAAATCTTCTCCTAAAAAACTAGAACGCCTAGAGCTAAATATTTTGGTATGTAGTAACTTAAGGCACGGAGAACCAAGTTTGTTCAAGGCATGACCCTGGGGTCAAAAATGGATTACGCGTTTTTGGGTCAAAGTTCAACACTATGGCAAATGTGTTTACTTTTCACAATTTCGACTTCTAGTCCAAAACTACTGGACCAATTTCATCCAAACATAGTAGGAAGTATCCCTAGGGGAAGGGGATTCAAGTTTCTTCAAACGAAGGGGCTGGGGCGCCACTTTGGGGTCCAAAGGGAGGAAAATTTGACAAAATTTCAAAAATCTTCTTTTAATAAACTAAAAGGCCTAGAGCTTAATGTTTTGGTATGTTGCCACCTTAGAGCATGGAGAAATAAGTTCGTTCAAGGCGTGACCCTGGGGTCAAAAATAGATTACGCTTTTTTGGGTCAAATTTCAACACTATAGCAAATGTGTTAACTTTTCACATTTTCAACTTCTAGTCCTTAACCACTGGGCCTATTTCATTCAAACTTGGTAGGAAGTATCCATAGGGGAAGGGGATTTGTTCAAATGAAAGGGTTTGGCCCATATGGGGCTCCTTTAGGGGCAAAATGTGGTTAAACTTCAAAAATCTTCTTCTTGTAAACTAAAAGGCCTAGAGCTTAATGTTTTGGTATGTAGCAATTTTGGGACATGGAGAACAAAGTTGTTCAAGGCGTGACACTGGTGTAAAAAAATGATTACACGTTTTTTGGGTCAAAGTTCAACACTATAGCAAATATGTTAACTTTTCACAGTACAGTACATTTGACAGTTTGTCTTTAAACAACATCTCTGAAACAAATAAGCAGATTTCAACCAGATTGACGTTAAGGCCCTATTGACCTCTTTTTTCTTTTAATATAATGATGGAAACTCCCTCCCTCGACTTCTTAAATTCTACAATACTTGATGAGGGTTTCCCTCCTACGATCCCCTTGTAGATTTGTGCCAAACATTGCCTGACTCCACCCAACATTGCGGCTAACTTCTGATTGACTGAGACCTTTTCGACTCCTTGTCAAGAACCGTGTGTCAGATTTTCTCGAAACTTGATGTAAATGTTCCTTGGTTCCCATTCCAATATGCGTCCGACATTACCGAACTCCATCCAATCATGTTTGCCATGACTACTGTTTAACTGAGACCATTTCAACTTCTTGTCAATAACTATTTATCAGATGTTCACGAAGCATGATGTAGATGCCCCTTGCATAGTCCTCTTTTAGACTTGTGTCCAACGTTGCCGAACTTCATCCAATTTGGCCCCCATAGTTTCTGATTGGCTGAAACCTATTCGTCTTCTTGTTCAGAACAATTGGCCAGATTTTAACCAAACTTGGTGTACATATTTCTTACATGAGGTAGATTTCCTTGGCGTGGTCATCTTTCAGACTTGTTTCAAACGTTGCCGAAGTTCATCGAATATGACCGCTATGATTTTATGATTGGATGAGAATTTTTTGACTTCTTGCCAAGAACAATTGCTTAGATTTTCAAAAAAAAACTATATGTAGAATATCATCGCATGCACCCTTCTCAGATTTGTGTCTGACGTAGAACTTCATCCAATATTGCCGACATGGCTTCTGATTGGCTGAAGCCCTTTTGACATCGTGTCAAGAACCGTTGGGCAGGGATTCAAAAAATATCTTGATATGTATGTAAACGTTCCTTGCATGTTCCGTTCGGTGTCCAACGTTGCCGAACTCAGTCGAATATGGCATGTCATGATTGGCTGCGAACTTTTTTTTCTTCTGGTCAAGAACCGTTATTTGGATTTCCATATGCTGTGTAGTTATGGTCCCCTTTTAGTTCTGTAAACGACGCTGTTGAGTTACAGTATAACCATCATGGTTTCTTGTTTTGCTTAAAAGAAGCAAACGACGACATACGGGATTAGTGTGGGAAAAGTTCAGCTTGTACCTTTGGCCCGGATGGACTAAAATGTATATATTTAAAGTGTTATTCTCTGCCATTGTATCTTATAAAAGTCAAAAGGTCATTTCAGCTAGTCGTGTGGAACTCCTTGTTGTGTTATAGAAAAAACAATGGAATGGAGGAGAGTACATTGGGAGCAAAAAAGTCCATAAGAATAACTTGACCCAATATTTGTACAACAAACTTCAAGAGGTATTTTTACACACGAAAAACGGCAGCAGAACTGCAATAACAACACGAAAAACGGCAGCAGAACTGAAAAAACACGAAAATGGGCAGCAGAAATGCCAAAACAACACGAAAATCATTCACGTGAACGAGAACTATCATCACGACAACGAAACCATTCATATGAGTGTGGACCGCCATTATGACACGGAAACCATTTACATGATTGAAAAATGCCAAAACGATACGGAAATTATCTTCGTTAGCAAGAACTATCTCAACGATAACATGGAAACCATCTATGTGAGCGAAAACTGCAACAATTACACGAAAACCATCCATGTTAGCAATAACTGCAATAAGGACAACACCGAAACTATCTACGTCATCAAACTGCCATCAAAACACGGAAACCATCTACATGAGTACGAAATTTCTCGGCAAAACCGGCAAATATATGTTTGATAAAGGGGAAAATGCTTTGCCCCCTCCCCCCGCGACTATCCCCAGACTACGGCCCTGTACAGAAACGAAAACTGCCGTCACGACATCACAAAAACCACTTATATGAGCTGCATTTGGTGAGCTAGAACTTGCAGCATTTGACACTGAAACTATATTGCTATGACCAACAACAGGCATAGCGACATGTGATGTCTACATTAGCGCGAACTGTCTTTACGATAGTTGACCCAGAAAATGTCTACATATAAGCGCGGTGTGCCACGACACATAAACGAGAACTGCTGTAACGACAGCACAGAGACCAATACCATAGCGACACGGAAATTATCTCTTTAAGCAAGATCAGCCATAACTTTGTGGACACCATCTATATAGACTGTGCTGAGCTTCGAACACTTGTTGATGCTTTTGATGTTGGTTTTTAAACTTATTAACTACAATGTTAACGTGTGTACTACAAAACCGCTACCACACAATCTTTTGAAATTCCACAGATTCCAGTTACCACCATGGAACGACTTACATAATAGTTAGTTAGTTCAAATAATTGAATAGTGTGTTTACATCGGCTAATGGGATCCCAACCATACCACTGGATCTGTGGAGGTGGGGCGGCAAACTTTAAACACTTTAAATGTAGAAAATATACATGTAATCATGATTCAACAAGTGCAGAATATATAGGGCAAGCCCGCGTGAACAACAGCCATGGAAAATAGGACCGGATGAATTGGGATATCAGCATCTAGTCCAAGTATCTATATATGTGAGCGAAAATTGCCATAACGGCTTTTGACACAGAAACTATCCATATAAGAGAGAACATATAACATAGAAATCATCTGCCTGAGCTAGAACTGACAGAACGACATGTGACACAGAAACTGTATATGTGAGCAAGAATTGCCGAAACGACATGTGACACAGAAACTATATATGTGAGCGAGAATTGCCGGAACGATATTTGACACAGAAACTATATATGTGGGCGAGAATTGCCGGAACGACATTTGACACAGAAACGTTATATGTGGGCGAGAATTGCCGGAACGACATGTGACACAGAAAATATATATGTGGGCGAGAATTGCCGGAACGACATGAGACACAGAAACTATATATGTGAGCGAGAATTGCCGAAACGACATGTGACACAGAAACTATATTTGTGAGCGAGAATTGCCGGAACGACATGTGACACAGAAACTATATATGCGAGCGAGAACTGCCAGAACGACATGAGACACAGAAACTATATATGTGAGCAAGAACTGCAAGAATGGCATGTGACACAGAAACTATATGTTACATATAATGTGAGCGAAAACTGACAGAACAACACATGACAAGGAAGATTCCGCTTTTATATATTTTTTGGTCGTCATTATGATACCACATCAATGTTAAGAGTTTACTTATATTGTTTTTGTCTCCTTTTTAACATTTGCGATTTACAAAGAAATAATTATAATCATAGCATTGCAAGGATTATTATAAAGGCCATATTATAGGACCAATAACCAAATTTTATTCAACTTGACGCGTCTGAAGTTAACCTAGATCAATACAAAATTGAGACAAGTGATTTCTTTCTGTAATTTATCAAACTTTAATTAATATCTCGTTTAGTGGATCTGACGACAAATGAAAACGCAAGCGCATCACCAGATTAAATGCTACATGTAACACAAAAAAATGACCAAATTTGGGATCATCTTCAGCCACAGCGGAACGACAAATGACAATCGTTAGTGCAGCTAATGGAATCGTGAAGTTAAAGCCGTGAACATGACACGATATTCTATCTTAACACGCCAGGATTGAGGACATGATTACGACATTCTATCTTTACCTGTCAGGATTGAGGACTCAAACAACATAACGAAGAGTTACTAAACAAAACAAGAGGCCCATCGGGCCTTAACGTCCATCTGGTTGAAATAGGCCAAAAACCAAATATTTGCATTTGAATACTTTTGACCCAAGATTCATGCCTTAAACAAACTTGGATCTACATGCCCTTAATTCATTACATAACAAAGCATTAAGCACTTGGCCCCGAAAAGCTGCGCCCTTGGGGGCCTTAACCCTTCATTTGAACAAATCTGAACCCCTTCTACCAAGTTTGGATGAAATTGGTCCAGTAGTTTTGGACTAGAAGTCGAAAATGTGAAAAGTTAACATATTTGCTATAGTCTTGAACTTTGACCCCAAAACGCGTAACCCATTTTTGACCCCAGGGTCACGCCTTGAACAAATTTGTTCTCCATGCCTTAAAGTTACTACATACCCAAACATTTAGCTCTATGCCTTCTAGAAGATTTTTGTAATTTTGTCTAATTTTCCCCCTTTTTGACCCCTTGTGGTGCCCCCTGGGGCCCGAGCCCCTTCATTTGAACATCCTCTTCCCCTAGGGATACTCCCTACCAAGTTTGGATAAAATTGGTCCAGTGGTTTAGGAGAAGAAGTCAAAAATGTGAAAAGTTAACGACTACGGACGGGATTTGTATGGGAAAAGTCCACCTTTGACTTTTGGTCCAGATGGTCTAAAAAGAGAAGCTTTTCTTGATATTCAATTATGACTCGTCAAGTGCACATAAAAGGAACGACCGTTAAGATGTTGACATAGACCATAATGTATGGACAATAATGAATATGTATGAATGGCATGGTACAACATAACATGTGTCACCAGGGAGCAAACCAATGTTCCGTCCAAACAACACGGCAACATATAAAGTGCTTATCGTCACACAAAGCATGTCTATATACAATGATTATCTGAAGCACGTAATAAGACGAATGATGCAATCAAAAATTATCAACTGTTAATCAAGCCAGTATACAACACGGCATAATTCAATTTAGGAATGACTGACATCTGAATCAAAAGGACTGACAACCAATGAAAATGACAACGCCAGCAAACATGAAATGGCAATGAAAACATAATATGATCATTCGAGGCCAGCCAACAACACGGAACAACTTGGGGTGTTCATTCAATGAATTGAATTGTGTACTTCAACTGTTAATCAAGATCCTAACCTTCTCACTGAACCCACCGAGGTGGGGGCCTAAAACTACAAACATTAAAATTTCAAAAAAAAAAAAAAAAAAAAAAACTTAACAAGAATGAAACAAAAATAAGTAACATGTAGACAAAGTTTTTATTCTATCACAGATCTCTGATGTTTTGACATCACAAAAGGCACTCTGCATTCTCAACAATAATAACTTCTTATATTTATCTGATAATTGACCTCTGAACTCACATCTTTCGTACTTACGCTATATAATATAGTCCCCTATCTCTCAGTGTGAGACTACGTTTTACAACAGTTCGTTCATTTACTACAAATAACATTTAGCAATTCAATTGGAATGCAAGAGAAGCGAATATCATCACATTTATAATGATTGGACACAAAATTAAAGTGCTAAAGCCGTACATATAATGTTTCAGGCAACAATAGTGCTACCTCGTTCTTTATCATATAATATATACAAGGATGTCGTTTTATATATTCTCATTTGAAATCATTTTATGATTCAAAGTTTCTTATACATATTTTAATGAAAGACATATAAGCATAAATGTGTCCAGTCTTCTCTCTTGTAATCAATATTGCTGTACATATTATTATATTCATAGATGCATTTAAGCATAAACATTAAAGAAACATAACAAATAAAGTAAATCTATCTATTTTGATGATATCAAACTTAACATTTATAACTTTAGCAATGTCGTTTCTCTGTCAACAACTGTTATTTTCTCGGAAAATAAAGATTAAGTAACAATAATTTGTCATAGTTTATAACTAAATAAAGTTTACCTTGTTAACGTTCAACGTTATTGTTGGAAAATCAACAGTAGATACATAGTAGAAACACCATGTGCTAGATAAATACAGTGGTCATTTTATTATCAAAGCGTTGAGTAACTCAGTTAGACTACATATGTTTATAGCATAAACAGAGAATTGTTTTCTTCCGATTCAAATCTGATCGCCATTGAGATCTTCATGTCTAGCTTTAGAATATTGACGTTTTACTCTATAAGATTCCTAAGTAACATGACATTGAGACATTTTTGACAAAATCCTTGACTACTTCACTGTATATAATTTGTGTTAAAATGACCCCAAAATGCCGAAAACAAATTTGAAAAATCACGTTGCAATGATATAAATAAAAAAAACACTATTTGTTTAAATGAATAAAACATGGGCCGACTTTTGGAGTCTGAATGTAACTGTTAAATGCACAAACATAATGGAATGACAAAAATGCAACAGTAGATGAATACACATATTTTTCTTAATGCGTGTTTTCCTATTATAAGAGGAAGCTATGATGAATTAAAGCAATACATTTCTGTTCGTAGTACCTAAACATTTTAAATCCTAACACTACCTTTCACAAAAAGATAATAAAATGTGGAAAGTTTATTTTAAGAAAGGTTATTTCTGAACTTTTATTTCTAATATTTAACAGTTAAAGCGAAAGTCTACTCTTTAACAACAAGTAGAATGTGACAATAAGTAATCATAAAAAATATAAATATTAAAGAAATAAAATCATAAATACAGAACTTTACAATATTCTTATATACACAAGTAACAATGACATGCACTACTCCTCGACTAATGCAATGAGTATGTCGCTTTAGCGACTATTATCGAAATATAAACGATGAGATCGGAAATAAAACACGATTACACACGTGATCAATACACCACTCGGAACTCCTCGGTATATGCGTTGGTCGCCCGAGATGTTCCGGATGGATCATTGCACGTGCACACGTGAGTTAAACTAGCACCAATGGATGCATTAAATACAAGTGAAGCACCAAAACAATACAAGATACAGACACGCAATGTTTTATAACCATTAGGTTGTGGTTTCCTCTGAATGAGAACATCTCTATACAATAGCGTCATCTTATGGATTTCAAATCAATGTGTACCGTGATTAAGTGACACAAGGAATACTGATTTCTATTCCACAAATAAACAATAAAACTTGCCCTATGATTCTTCCACTTCTGTCGGAAAAGTACATTTCTTGGCACATAACTGCGTAATGTAATCACAAAAAGGGGCCCCTTCTTGCGATTTGAAAGACAATGTATAAACAATTGCCGTAAATATCGTCAAAAAAAGAAAATATTTGAAATATTAGTTAAGCACAGCCACATCTATCTGCTTTCATCCGTGGGAGCCGTGTTAACTCTATTTGTAGATTGTGATCAAAGTAAAGCATCGCAAGTTCTGACATGTGCGTTGGCGTGCAGCAAGGTCCAACATTTGACAGTGAAGTTGGAGTTCTCGATGGTACCAGGGGCGTTGGGGCTTGGGATAAAACACCAGAATGAAGTGTAGTCTCCATGGCTTCACCCCTACATTCACCGGCACAGTAATACGCCTGGTAGGTTAACGGAGCAATGACAAAATCCCAACCGAACTCAACAAAATCTACTTCTAGTGGATATCTGCAACATGCAATTTCTTCTCGGTCATCACAATTCAAATGAGTGGATCTTTTCTTTCGAATATTTTTTCTAAGTGTCGTTCTGATGTCTAGCATTGGTTCCTGCAAAACAAAACACAATTTTGCTTGAAATGATTTTGATAAAGATTGCATATAAACTATAAAGATTGTTCAAACAATCGAACAAGATATTAACGACCATCTTGAGTTTCTAGCACTGTCGTTATATTTGGCATCCGATCACATAAAACATTAACTTTTTTTTACCCCGGTTGGTGTTTTCTTATTTAACTTATTTGAGTATCAATTCTGCAAAGATAGATGTGCAAGCATTAAGTTTTGTCACAATGTTTTGAACGGAAACCTTGCCAACATAACCATTATACTTGAGCAAGTCTGAATCAGAGCTGAAAAAACAATAGTTATGGAAAAAGAAGGGCATTCAAAAATGTGAACATTTAACTAATTTTCTATTACATTTGACGCCAAAATGTCTAACATGGATTGACCTTAGGACAAATTGAATTTTGTTTTGTCAAATGATGATAAAGATGAAAGCATTAGAATTTGGACTCTTGGAATATCATTTAAATTTTGTATACCAAATGTTCCTAAGTTACCCTCTAGTGCACTCCCTGATATCCAAGTCTCAACATTTGAGCAAAAAGAGTCCCGATCCCAAAAAGATTTTCTTGCGAAATGAAGTTGACACTTGTCTAAATTGTTGGGGAAGATCTTGAAACGTTGAAAGTATATAAATCTTTTCTATGTTGAACTCGAAAACGCCTAACCAATCTTAGGATAACCTGTAGGTCCCGCCGGTCCATTTAAATAAATCAGAATCCTTCACAACAAGTCCAGAAAACTTATGTTGTAATTTAAATTGTTTTCCAGGAGAACTTAATGTCAAAAGTTAATAATTAACTCCAAAATACGCCTAAAACAAACTTGATTCACCTTGACCAAAAATTGATGTACAAATGTATGTTAAAGAATGGGGTATTATTTAATTTATTTAATTGCTCCGATTTTTTATTTATATTGACATCCCAAATTGATGTTTCCTACCAAGATTGGCTGAAAATACAAAAAATGCAATCTTGCACATGCCTCCAATAAAATAATATTATATTTATAAGAAGAAAGAGCAAATACTTCCGAATTCCAGGTGTAGCTCCGATTCAGCCGTCATGAGGGACGCTTAAGAGAACATGAGTTTAGAACAGGCAAGACATCGGTAAAGCTACAAAGAATGGCATGGTACTACAAAGAAGGGGGAAGGTAAACATCACGATGGTAATGATGCTGAAATTGGTCCAGTTGTCTTAAACGTTTTAGGTTAACGACAGACGACTACGACGGACGAACATTTCTACAGGAAAAGTTCGTCTTGGTCCTTTGATCCGGATGGAATAATAAATCAAGCAAAAAGGAAACTCGAAACAAACCATATAAGCAATTAGTCAAGTCGTCAAAAACAACTCCTAGGAAAAAATTGGGATCTCAAGTCACATTACTCAATTCGTTAAATGAACCTCCCAAATCACTCCGATGTAGATGCTTGCCTAGAACGTTTTTGTGATATAATTTTATGTTTTTATTTCTATTTATTGTTTTTCCTCATCAGTAAAATCTTCTAGAGTTCATAATATTAACTAGCTCCGCTCAGATGACATACTTTTGCTTTACAATATTGATTTTATTAGGAACTTAATATCAACTCGTAGAAGTGTTCATGTGCTCTCAAAGTATCTTTAGATGTCATTTATAGGGGTTTTTTCGCATTGCTCTTCATATTTACAGCGGACATGTTTGATAAGCATGTTATCTTATTCAAATTAAATTATTTTTTAGTATCCACGGTCTAATATTATCATTTCGTTTTAATGGGACGCAAGAAGTTATGTAAAAAAGAAATCGTTCAAGATTCGAGCACATAGAATTTTAAAGTAATGTATCTTGTGTTCTGTAATACCCGTCAGTTTACTTACTTTTGGCGTTGTACTTTAATCTCTCTCTCCCTCTCTCTCTCTCTCTCTCTCTCTCTCTCATGCATGATGTATATGACCCGTTGCTATCATATCATGCACTTACTATTTAAAAGATTATATTTCGTACGTTTGCGTTGCTACTTTTCTATTCTTAAGGTAAGTGAATTGATTATATAAGTAACTTTACTACAGAGCCGCCTAGTATTGTACTCCTACCAATGAGCTAGCATTAAGTCAATACAGCTGTGAGTTGAGGTATCGCGTTTATATACGAACATAGAGTCAGTGTATAAGTACGATGTTTTAAACACACATTTGGTTTATGTTTTCGCTCAGGTGCTGTCTATACGTTATTGGTTTATGATTAATACATTTTGCATGTTCTCATCGAGTTCGTGGTAACATATATCACCACTTATAAGCACTTAACAACTAAATATTGAAGATGTTTGCACTGGCATCATTCTCCTTAAATTGGTTTACGACACATCTGTGTTTGAACAATGACATCAAATATTGTACATGTTAATTCACTTCCTGAATTGAAGGCGGTTATATATTGTAGAATTACCACTCTCCGAGAACATATAAAGTAATCATTTTAATTGGGGTCTTTCACGTTTTAAAAAAAAACTGTTGGATTAATAAGGCATTTATTGACGTCATCAATTTAATTTGTATATAATGTATGTATACATGACTCTATTATATGTATTGTTAACTGTTTTCGTTAATATTTTCTAAAGTGATACGTTTACATTTCAGCCTAGTCATAAAAGTAATGACTCTTTCTTCTCGTCTTGGATGTTATCGAAGGAGAGCAAAAAAATTAAAATACAAGTTATCTTTTGCTCTCATTTTGATGCATTAACCCCTTCTTTGTTTGCAGTTACCTACCAACCCTTCTTTGTATGCAGTTACCTACCAACCCTTCTTTGTATGCAGTTACCTACCAACCCCTCTTTGTTTACAGTTACCTACCAACCCCTTCTTTGTTTGCAGTTACCTACCAACCTTTCTTTGTTTGCAGTTACCTACAAACCCCTCTTTGTTTACAGTTACCTACAAACCCCTCTTTGTTTACAGTTACCTACCAACCCCTCTTTGTTTGCAGTTACCTACCAACCTTTCTTTGTTTACAGTTACCTATCAACCCTTCGTTGTATGCAGTTACCTACCAACCCCTCTTTGTTTGCAGTTACCTACCAACCTTTCTTTGTTTGCAGTTACCAACAAACCCCTCTTTGTTTACAGTTACCTACCAACCCTCTTCAATTACAATAACCTACCAAACCCGCTTTGTTTACAGTTAATTCCCAACCCCTCTTTGTTTACAGTTACCTACCAACCCCTCTTTGCTTACAGTTACCAACCAGCCCCTCTTTGTTTACAGTTACCAACCAGCCCCTCTTTGTTTGCAGTTACCTACCAACCCCTCTTTAATAACAGTTACCTACCAACCCCTCTTTAATAACAGTTACCTACCAACCCCTCTCTAATTACAGTTACCTACCAACCCCTCTTTGTTTACAGTTACCTACCAACCCCTCTTTGTTTACAGTTACCTACCAGCCCCTCTTTGTTTACAGTTACCTACCAACCCTTTTTTGTTTACAGTTACCTACCAACCCTTTTTTGTTTACAGTTACCTACCAACCCCTCTTTGTTTAAAGTTACCTGCCAACCCTTTTTATCGCGGGTAGGTATATATGTACGTAGAGGCTTTTTTATCATTTATCATTTTGTCATAAAATTCTGTACAGAACCAAAATCTACAAGAAGTAAGGAACAAGAGAATATAAACTAAAAGGGTATAAAAATAATCTCTGCAGGGACCTTGTTACTGGATAGGTAGGCAACATCATATTATAAGCCTCGTCGCAATGTGTTAGCTACACACATGTCACCCACTAATAGAGTATCGTACCATTATAAGAGTCACAAGTTCGTGTATATCTTTAAAATGTGTTAAAAAACAAATAAAAACATTTTAAGAAATTAGATAAAACCAACCAATAAATACCCTAAACCGTGGATTGCTGGCTTTTGAAGCGAGTTTGCATGAAGAAAATTGCGCAACGACAAAATACTATGATTACTTACATATCCTTCTGTCTCTCCTGATGACATTGGCATTGACACAATGTTTCTTCCTTCTCCATCCAGTGACTCTAGGACTAGACCCATGTTTAACTCATCCCGTATGGACCATTTTCTTACTTCACTCATAACATTGAAATGATGCCATCCAGCTGCTTTCATAAAATGCCTTTTCTTATAGCCAATTTCTTGTCTGGTCGGAGGTCCGCCTTTTTTACCGGGAGGGTCGATACTGTAAAGCTTTATTTCAGTCTTATTTCTACCAAAAACGAATTCCTTGCTGATGTAAACCCAAAGTAGCGCCTTATATGGCTCCTTCTCTGGAGACGTTGGGGACTCAAAAAAGATCGTGTTATCAAAGTGTCTGGTCTTATGTTCTGGAACTGTAAAGAAAAGAAAACATTTTTACTAGTGACATGCACATACTTAGTCCACAAAATAGCATCTATTCATTCCATTTTATGCAAGTGTTTACAGATTATATGTTGTGCTTTTTTGCGAGTTTGTGACTCCCTCCCTTTCTCACACAGAACAGGAATGTGTGCCTTTTTAGAATATATCTGTATTCTTGATTACATGTAGATATCTCATGACCTTACCAAGTCATGATGTTATTTAGGATGTAATATGTGATTGTATTGCAGTCGGTATGTCGTGTTGCTGTGTTCAGTGTGGTAGTATATTGTTGGAATGAAGTCGGTATGCCGTGTTGCTGTGTTCAGTGTGGTAGTATATTGTTGGAATGAAGTCGGTATGTCGTGTTGCTGTGTTCAGTGTGGTAGTATATTGTTGGAATGAAGTCGGTATGTCGTGTTGCTGTGTTCAGTGTGTTAGTATATAGTTTGAATGAAGTCGGTACATGTATGTCGTGTTGCTGTGTTTAGTGTGGTAGTATACGGTTGTATCGGTGTTTCTATGTCGTGTTTCCATTTTTAGTACTTGTAATACATGTATATGAAAACCAAGTCGCTGTGTCGTGTCGATTATTTTAGTATTATTTGGTTGTATCGAAATCGTTGTGTCATGTTGATGTGTTCAGTAGTCACGATATAGTTGTCATGAAGTCCTGATGTCGTGTTGCTATGTTCAGTATATATGTTACTCTGTCGTGTTGTTTTATTCAGTATGTGTCGCTGTATCGTGTTGCTGTGATCAGTATATGTCGCTGTGTCGTGTTGCTATGTTAAGTATATATGTTACTCTGTCGTGTTGTTTTATTCAGTATGTGTCGCTGTATCGTGTTGCTGTGATCAGTATATGTCG
>JAUMGZ010180435.1:0-14071 GCA_032359645.1 Pododesmus macrochisma | reverse complement strand
GGCGGAAACGCCGTTGCATGGGCTCATCCTTCTTTCTGAACTATCTCTTTTACTTTCATTTCCCATTCCTGTCACCGCTTCTCTTCCTGTCCTCTTCCTGTCCTATCTTTTGGTTTTTCTCCTTTGGTCTTTTGTCACTGAAATATCAGTGAAATATTCTGGACGTGACGTTAAACCCTAATTAAACAAACATAGTATGGGAAAAGTCCACCTTGGACATTCAGTCCAGATGAACTAACAAAAACTATTGATTTTTATATCATTCTTTTCTCAATTGGCAGGAGGATTTATCATTCTTTTCTCACTGATCTTATTTTGAGACGTTCACTTTGACTAAAGTTGGCCCCAGATGACATGTTAATGGTAGCTCCCGTTAATAGATGTAGACAGACAAGTGGTGGCGATTCCTGTGTTGTGGAGTACATATTTACATTTGAAAGTTGGTCATGAATTGAGTTATAGAAGGAAGCAGACCATGTACGACAGATGTACTGTTGGACCTTTGAGACACAATTTGTTATACACATGTGTAACGCATTAATTTTGTCTGGTGGAGCATTGAGAAATCTGTTTTGTTGCTGATGTTGATTTGTTGAACTTTCATACTCTACCATGGAAAACATATTTTCTGTATCATCATCTCTCGAACAAATTAAATCTGCAGGCATATCAGCCTGTTGCTCCTTAGCTGAACCACATACGGTGTGGTACATTTCTACCACTTTACATATTTCTTCTCTTAGATTCAAATAAATATTTGTCTTAGGACTTTGTGTTTGTCTTTTTTATTGTAATACAAAAATGCAATCTGAATCATGCCTCCGATAGATATGATATTTATAAGAGGAAAGAGCCAAAAATCTGTGTAAAACAATACAAAAATGCAATCCGAGTCATGCCTCCGATAAATATGATATTTATAAGAGAAAAGAGCCAAACCTCTGTGTGAATTACCCCGCCCCGAACCCCAGATCTTGCGCGAAGCTGCTGTCATTAATTGACGTAAGAGAAGAATTAATTTTGAATAGACAAGACTTCAACAAATCAAAGCTACATAGCCAAAGAGGGAAACGGTGACAAAAAATTCCCGATGGTTATGATGTACAAAAACTATAACCAATAATAATTCAAAATTGTCTTGCCAAAATTTTAAATGTGCTCGTAGTCAAAACAGGATACCATGTTATTGTTTTACCACATGGCTCACCATCTCCCTAAGATGTACTAAACAACTAGATTTGGTGATATTGTACACATAAGTGAGTCAAGGAAAAGCTCAAAAAGTTTTGTTTTATGTTTTATTAGGGCTTAACGTCACGTCCAGAATCTTTCACCGATATTGTGACAAAAAGGAGAAAAACCAAAAGATAGGACAGGAAGAGAAGCGGCGATAGGAACGGGAAACGAGACAGAGCTAGTTCAGAAAGAAGGATGAGCCCATACAACGGCGTTTCCGCCTACTCTTCTATCGAACTTTATAAAAAGAACAGCAAATATATTGTTTCTTTAAAATGCTGCCAAAGTCAAAATATTGGTCACAGTGACATATACCAAAATGTACTAAGTTAAACCCACTATACGTGATTATCATAATACATGCTTAATGCTGATGAAATGCCCCAAAAGTGAAAAGTCGAACCACATTTTTCTACTTTTGTGTACCGACAAGGTAAATAAAATACGTTAAATTGGCCTAGTTATGGTTTCATAACACACCCAAAGTTCACATATAAAGGTTGCTGGGGCCAAGTTTTGATTTACAATGAGTAAGTCTACTATGATTGGTGTGCATATACATGTACTATAAACGTTGAAAGAGCGATATTCTTTGATGCGCAACCAAGGTTCAATATTAAATATGACAGTAATTTAGTTTTGATATGCGTCAAAACATAGCGTGTATCAAAACGTACTAACCCACCATATCTGAGTATCCTTTATGAATTAGTGCTGATATATTTTTGTACATAGGTCAAAATGTTCATGTAGGTCAGAGTGACCTGTGTTATGCGTCCCTTTCTCCTCCAATGATGAAAAAGCCTACCATAATCTGTGATTCTTCGTGAAACAACGCTACAACATGCTCAAAAACAAAGCATTTGTTGTGCTGCCAAAGTCAAATGTAAAGCACCGTGATCTACATATAGTATGTATCACAACCTTGTCCAATAACGTAATAACCTACAATACTTGGTAATCCTGCATGCTAAGCTTAAGACATACATAACACCAGAAAACCTTAATGGACGGACGGGCAACACTTTACCACAATACCTTCCGTTTCACGGGCGTACACAAAGATAATCATTTAGAAATTTATTATTATAATAAAAATATTAATTTAAAAGTCACAGCCATAGGATTTGTCCAAATGAAATAAAAGTTTATATAAAGAAATGTATTTTGAATGTCCCTCCCATTGATAGATGATATAATGTAGATGACTGCATATAAAGTATATTATATTTATATAAACATGAATACCATAATTAAAATGATTCGATGTACAGTAACGTGCGCCGACTACTGAACATACATTATCTCGGGTGCACACTTTGAGCACCTTATAACTTTCCTGAATTTAATTGTGGAACATTGTGCTAAAGTTTTCTTTAGTGTACGCTTAGTGCACATTTTAACGTAATTGAAAGAACACATTCGAGTTACATGCGCTTTATCTATCACATTCGAGCTGCATGCGCTTTATCTATAACATTCGAGTTTAATGTGCTTTATCTATCATATATGAGTTGATTGTGCTTAATTTATCTCATTCGAGTTAAATGTGCTTTAGCTATCACATTCGAGTTGCATGCGCTTTATCTATCACAATCGATTTGCATGTGTTTTATCTATAGCATGCGCTTCATCTATCACATTCGATTTGCATGTGTTTTATCTATCGCATTCGAGTTGCATGTGTTTTATCTATTGCATGCGCTTCATCTATCACATTCGATTTACATGTGTTTTATCTATCGCATTCGATTTGCATGCGCTTTATCTATCACATTCGAGTTGCATGAACTTTATCTATCGCATTCTAGTTGAATGTGCTTTATCTATCACATTAGATTTGCATGCGCGTAATTTATCGCATTCGAGTTGAAAGTGCTTTATCACATTCGAGTTGCATGCGCTTTATCTATCACATTCGATTTGCATGTGTTTTATCTATCACAGTCGAGTTGAATGTGGTTTATCTATCGCATTCGATTTGCACGCGCTTTATCTATTACATTCGATTTGCATGCGCTTTATCTATCTCATTCGAGTTGAAAGTGCTTTATCTATCACATTCGAGTTGAATGCGCTTCATCTATCGCATTCGATTTGCATGCGCTTCATCTATCGCATTCGATTTGCATGCGCTTTATCTATCTCATTCGATTTGCATGCGCTTTATCTATCTCATTCGAATTGAATGTGCTTTATCTTATCGCATTGTAGCTGCATGCGCTTTATCTATTACATTCGAGTTGCATGCGCTTTATCTATCTTATTCGCATTGAATGTGCTTTATCTATCACATTCGAGTTGAATGCGCTTTATCTATCTTATTCGATTTGCATGCGCTTTATCTATCTCCTTCGAGTTGAATGTGCTTTATTTATCACATTCGAGTTGAATGCGCTTTATCTATCTCATTCGATTTTCATGCGCTTTATCTATCTCCTTCGAGTTGAATGTGCTTATATATCACATTTGAGTTGAATGCGCTTCATCTATCACATTGGAGTTGCATGCTCTTTATCTATCGCATTCTAGTTGCATGCGCTTTTTCTATTACATTCGATTTGCGTGTGCTTTATCTATCGCATTCGATTTGAATGTGCTTTAACGATTACATTCGAGTTGAATGGGCTAACACCAGGATAGCAAAACACATGACAAAAAATCCAGGAAATTTAAAAGCCACGTTCAATTTTTTCCAAGAAATATATATATATATATATATATATATTAATAATAGTTTTACTATAAGTTTAGCCACACCATAAGAGTAATTATCATGATGTTACTATAACGCGTATACATACGTTATTTAACGTTACTAGCTATATTGGTCATGTTCTCTTCTCAAAATAAGATGAAAACGCTTTTTTAACATCATTGTAAGGACACACAGATTTACCACAAACTGGTTGCACAATATCGTCTTCGTTTAACGTTGTTTTGATGACAAATTCTGGCGTGTCTTTGTCACTATCACACTTATATAGCGTGAAAACAAAGTTAGCAGAAAATGGCAGAATTTTACCAACTTTCCATCGTCCGTTTTTCATATATGTTTCCCGAACATGGTCAGTGTACTGACCGGAAGATTGAAATACCAAAAACATCGCTGCCAGATTACCGGAAAGACTAACTCTGATAGTAACTCCACCGTACCTAAAAATACAGTACTTTGTCTATTCAATTTTCCAATTAAACACATTTCTATTCCATAAATGAATACAAATTTGAAAAACGTTATGCAATAAATACATTACATATTACATGTAATTAAATCACCTACATAATGGCAATCGACACAAGAACGCAATTGTGTGTCATTTGTTCACTGTAATTCAAACAATGAGTTCAATTGTCAATTTTGAATAAATGTTTGTCTTAATTTCTTTTCCCAAATGACACTATATATTGTAATTTTACAATTCTACTCCCGCCCGTCGCGCGTCCGTCATCGTCGTCCGTTGTTTACTTTCCACATTCAGTTCGACTTCTCTAAATTCATTTGACCAATATCAAACAAAATTGTTGTGAAACATCTCCATAAGAAGAGACACAAGTTTGATAAAAAAGGAGACTAAAATGGGAAAAATCGTATAAACTAGAAGACCTTGAGCTTAATGCCTGTACTTATAGTAACTCTGGAACATTTAAAATCAAATGTATTCAAGATGTAACTTAGAGCCCTGCTATAAAGATAGGTTACGGGTTTTTAGATTAAAAGTTCAACACTATTAGTATACTCCATGATGTTAGATTTCGCACTTTGACTTCCCTCAAAACCGCATAATTCTCCAATTTCAACAAATGGTGGTGGTGTTTATTATATAACTTATGGATATTAACGAATTTTTACGAAAAGAAAATCGCAAGACTGAATGCATGTAAAGTAAGTATCAAGAATATTGGACCATTATTAAAACAAATGAAGGCATTATTTAATACTTGTACCCGTTTTCAAAATGACTACCCTTTCGGCCATTGTTTTTAAATTGAAAAGCTGTCTATATAAAGGTTAAAGACAACATGTAGTTTAATGGTAAACACATTGGCCATTTTGGATTTCTTACGACAATCAAACACTAAAATCAAAACTCCACTCCAGTTTGGTAAAATATACCACTTATGATTCCTGAAATGTTGGAGAGGCCGACAAACAGCAGGTGCCTATGGATGCTTATTAATAAGTGTACGCATTAAACATAACCTGAGCAAATGTGATATGATAAATATATTGATTGACACAGATAAAGATTCCGCAGAGTGAAATATGTTGCTATAGAGGTTTAATTCGGTAATGTGTTTATATAGGAAAATAGACAGGTCAGTTGAACTATTACCTGTACGTTGAGGAATTATATTATGGCTTATCAAAAAGAGTGTAATACTAACATGTGTAAATCGCCTCCGTATATTTTATGTATCGTATGTTCTTACCGTTTCTTGTGTTTGTATCGGAAAATGGTTCGATCCATGTTGTTAAATACATCACTAAACAAAGAACATGTCAAATTATAACTCTTCTCATAAGAGTTATGGCCTCCAAAACCTTTCTGTAAATTACAAAACACGTTTCTGAATATAAGTAAAAATAATTAAAACTTTTGCTTTTAAAATGGAAATCATATTATCTAGCGTCGACCTTACGCACCTTTCTGTCACTAGAAAAGAAAAATAACTTTAAAAAACATAAAAAAAATATAAGAAATTATATCTAGTATAACTTTACCCGTAACACATATTGCTAATCAATCGCGATACGTTAGAATTCAAAATATAAAAAAAACTCCAAGATAACCATAATCACTTGAACGAAAAGCATTGACAATTGAACAACAAATCAGCAGCAGAATTAACAGTTACATAACAATATTCAACGCACGCACATGGAAACGCAGGACACGAGTCGAATATTCAATTGGTTTAAATCTCATGAAACAAAATCTATAACTTATATGATAGAAATTTCCTGACGATTTGTGTATTTCTAGCATGGGATGTCAATGATAAACGTTTTAAGAAATATTAAATACACGGAGACAAACGACTACGACAGCATCACCAAATCAGGTCATCAAGCAACGTAACAGAAAAAGGAACTTGACACCACAAGAAGTCTAAATGTATGTGAATGTATTGTTCCTTATCTGATTATAGCATATCTTGTTTGCAGTTATCTTGGCCTAGATATGAAAACATCTGTTTTCGTGTTTTATGCAACACAATTCATCACAACGTTATGATGTATTTAGTCCCAACACATGTACATTATTAATTAAAACATCATACAAGGTAAAATAACGCATTATGTCATTTGTTTCAGAATCCAAATCAAAAAGATATATTTTAAACTATTTTATTTATCCTCATCTTTAATAGTATTTAAAGTACATAATTATTCACAAGGTAAAATGAAGATCAATGCTACTGTACACGTAACGTAGCTCGTGGCCAAACATTTGAATTGATATATATACATGTACAGTGCATTGAACAATGGATGTGTTTTGATATCAGATACTTACTGCTATTGCAGCTTGATAAGCCCACACTTTCAGATCCTCTGCTGATACGAATTGACACCAGTCTGACTTATTAAAATTGATCAACTCTTCTAGACATATATTTACAATATCATGAACACGCTCTACAATTAAAGAAAGTCATCTGAAGCAATGAAAAATAAAAAAAAAACCAGGATGAGTGAAATCAATACAAATTGAAAATATACTTTCGCAAAGTGTATCATAATACAAAAATGCAATCTTAAACATGCCTCCGATAAATATGATATTTATAAGAAGAAAGAGTTTAAACTAATTCAATTTCAGAGAGGTTTGAAAATATATACAAAAAAATTTGCTCGCTTCATTCTATAAACAAGGACATATGCACGGCTCCGTTTGCTATATACTATGCCTGAACAAGCAATGTGCAAATTACTTTGATCAGACTTGCTTATCTTGACCTGTGTTTAAAGTCGGCTGCAAGATTCTGATGAGCATAAACTACGTCGTCTAGCAATGGCCTTTCCGTGTAAGCTCACCTCCTCAGCAACCCTGCGTCATCTAGCATAGCAAATATTTTCATATGTTACCGCACCATCTCTGCAACCCTACGTCGCACAGATTAGCAATAACCTTTGTGTGTAACCGCATCACCACAACAACCTTAAGTCGCCTAGCACAGCAATGACTTTCATGTGTAAACACATCACCACAACCATCCTAAGTTGCCTAGTATATCAATGACCTTCGAGTTTAACAGCACACCACACCAACCCTATTTCGGCTAGCAGAAAGTAGTAAATTGGGAAAACCAAGACGCTATTCTAAAGCCGTAAGTCCATGGATACGGACAAATTAAACAACGACCTTCACGTATACAACCACATCATAATAACACTACTTTGCCAAACATAGCACAGACCTTAACGTGTAACCGAACCACAGCAGCAACCCTACGTCACCAACAACATAGAAACGAGCTTCACGTATAACCGCACATCACAGTCACCATACTT
Organism: Pododesmus macrochisma; assembly: GCA_032359645.1. Lineage (NCBI taxonomy): Eukaryota > Metazoa > Mollusca > Bivalvia > Pectinida > Anomiidae > Pododesmus > Pododesmus macrochisma. Next base: position 6,315 of record JAUMGZ010180435.1, on the reverse strand, counting down.
CGACTAGCAGAGCGATGATTTTCAAATGTAACCGCATCACCACAGCAACCCTACGTCGCCTAGAACATAGCAATTACCTTCACGTGTACCCAGTCTACACAACCACAACGACTCTACTTCGCGCCCTGCATAGCAATTGCCTTCAAGAGTAACAGCACCACCACAGAAAACCTACGTCGTCCAGAATAGTAGTTGCCTTCACGTATAATCAATTACCTTCACGTGTAACCGCACCACCAGAGCATTGCTACGTCGTCTAGAGCATAGCAATGACCTTCAAGCAAGTGTTCCCAGGGCACGCACCCGAAGCAACCCTATCATTTTAATAACCTTAACGTTTATCCAATGACCTCCACGTGTAACCTGTCAGTCCAAATTGCCAAAGCATTAACAATCTTGTGCAATTGTCGTATATATACTCACAATTTATAGTAAACATTGATGGGAGTTCTAATTACGATAACAAAATCGACTTAAACTAATTAAAAAAAGCATTTGCCTTACAGACGTATTTGTATTCCCCGGTTTTCTTGGGTCTGCCGTTATCCATGGACTTACGATTCTAGAATAGCGTCTTAGGTTGTCGTAGTTTTCGTAGTATTGTCATCTTGGAATAGCGAAGTGCATTATTTGTGAAACCATGCATGCTTTTGCTTCAAAAAGTGAAACATATGATGCTATCCATCAAAGCTAGTTTTCCTGGAAGAAGATCACTCATTTTATGCTTTCAATATTATACCGCCGCTCCGGTATTGTGCGTATGGTAAACCATTACTTAACTTTTAGAAAGATGATTTTCAATTTCTTAATGTTTCAATGTTTTTAGAATAGTAAAGTTGTAATTCATTCACTGGTTTAAACACAAAGAGCAATTCTTTGGATGCTATCCATAGGTGGCTGATATGTGAGTGTATGTATAAACAATTAAATAGAATTAAAGTTCAAAAACTTATTCGAATAGTAATCATGAATAATATTGTTAGTATTAATTGTCGTATTTATTTATGTGTTTGTATGTTCGTAATGCTGTGTGACATAACAATTTTGTCCAAAAAGGGGAAATTAACAAGGAAACATGAACTGATCGTCTCTAAGGTTGAAACTGAAAGATACGATAATTTACCAGTTGAGGAAATGAGTTGTTCTTATTATAATGTTCAAACGTCGCAGGAGAAAAATGTCATCTTACATTGTCCAGTATAATCTGATCTTTTATTGTATCTCACAACATCATACCACTTTTTCGTTATGAAGTGAAAATTTCAGGTTTAATTTTTTTATCTAATACTCAGGCCATTTGTTTTATTTATACCAAAACGCGTTATGAGATGAGACCAGAGGCGTTTACGTGGATGATGCTAGTTTAAATTTTAGTTTATAAATCAGTTCTAACTTTTAACTCATGATGTAATTGAACACTTGTATTGTATTTTATATAAATCTAATAAATCTTAATTATAAGTCCTTATATTAGATGTCTTATGTAATTATGTATAAGATAAGACTTTAATCAATTATACGAATTGATTGAAATCGAATTGCGAATGCTAAATGAAACGCAAAGATGTCTGGTTTTCAATGGGTGCATTTAATCTAAGAAGTACAAGTAATCAAAGTATAGCGAATTATAGTTTTCTCGATTAAAAAAAGTGCTGTAATTATTGAAAAAGGACTGTTACGCTGTTAAAATAGCATTTTTATTTATGATATGATGACTTATTTTTTTTTAACTTACTAGTGCTTAGGTTATATATTCCACCGGCAATCCTCTTGTTCATAGATTTAGTGGAACTCGCAACCTCTGGTCCTTTAAAATACCTATTGCTTGCTGATTGCAGTACCATATCGTTGAGTGTCAAGTTTGTATATTTTATACATTCCGGATACACATCTCTAAATTCGATTTTTGGTTTCATTTTGTCATCCGAGTCAATTGTTAATTGTAAACCTTTATGAAAAGCCTTCAAACTGACCAGTGTACGCTGTTTCGACGACGTAACATAATGTAAGTTTTTAAATTCATGTTTTAAAAACGTCGAATATCTTTTTGCAAATCTTACCCCTATTCTAAAATGTTCAGTTTCTCCAATTCTAGAAATCGTGTCATCGTTAGCCACTAGAAATGGGTTTTTCCACTTCCTGATAAAAGAGTACTGACTTTCGCGCAGCAACGGTACCACTTTTTGCAATACACGATCACCATAACTAAAAATGCCGTGTTCAGCAGCATGACGGTAAATGCCATTTATTTGAACAACGTGACAAGTCGTACCTTTGTACGTTATTTTTATTGCAGAGTCTGGAATTATATCCTCATTTATGTCTCTAGTCCAGAAATACAGAGCTCGCGTACCGACGCTGAGCGCTTTATTGACATAAAAAACACCTAGGGTTAAAGTGGTCAGTGCGAACACTCCAACCAATAGGGTTGATACTATCATTACGCGTCTAATCTTTTTTGGAACCATTGCATTCTGAGACATCATATTGGAAACTGTACTGCTGCATGAACCACTAGCGGATGATGAAAAGTGTATCTTCATTTTTTGGGGTAGTCTCTTCTGTCAAATAACGAAAAGTATATAATTATTTGAATCAGTGTTGCTGAAAATGAAAAAAGAACGAATCAGAAAAAAATCAGTACAAAACGAAAAACAACCACCCAGTTAACACACAACAGGCATCCAAAAACATACATTTATTGATGCGGTTTACTGCTGAAAAATATAAAAGATATTTTGAATTCATTTGGATGCACGTAAAAGGAATAGTTTTGCATATATTTCTTGGTTAGTTCTGACCCTTGGGGCGTGAAATCTGTTCCCATGTGATTTTCTTGAAGAATCTGCAAGCATAGTTATATTATTTTGTTCAGAACAGCAAGGGGTTTCAGAAATCATAGTCATGCCTCTTGAATCAACAAGTGGTCAGTCTGACGCCACAAAAATAGATTTAGCCAGTTTACTTTAAACAATACACACCTTATATTTTCTTGTTAAGTCCGCTTTACAATAAGTTCTTAGAAACGTAAAACGTAACATTTCGAAAGATTAATAGAAGATATCAGGAGATTTCTTTTGAAATATGGTCAACTCAGTATTTCCCAGTATTTAACTAGAGACATTTCACAACCCTCATTTTATGGAGATCTTATTTACAAACTTAGGTGGATCAAAACAACTCTAACGTTTCTTCTATTGCTCCTAAAATTGTAAGAAAAACCCTTAAACGTAACTATGATTCTCTTATAGTGAAACGCACCGCATGCCTAATATTGGGTCCATTTTCCACCTCTTACTGGCCTCTTTGTCATCGCACACCTTTTAATAATACTATTGGGATGTGATCAATGATGCTGAAAGCTCCATATCGAGAAGGTTAGGTCCCCGATATATGTACTTCTGGTTGTTATTTGGACTTCGCGTTGTTTATTCTTTCTGAGTTCACACTGATGTAATAGTACGTCAGTACTTAAGACAGTTTTTTTTTCGTTTTTCCTCCTAAAACTTGGTGAGTGTTTCATTTGGGCGGTTGAGATGATTGACAGCTATCTGAAGTACATTTATCAAATTGTTAAAGGTATGTCCATGACTTCTTGTCTCATGCGGGACGTGGTAAGGTTGAGGCCACATTAAACGGTTTGATCACACCACCTTATTACGTGCTGGGTGACCGTCCTAAGACTTGAGGATTGTTATGACGTCAATTTATTTCGTTTTGTTCTGGTGCTGAATTGTTTGATGATGTTAATGTTAATGTTGATTTGTCGATGTCTCCCGGTCTGTTGATTCCACTCATCCTGTTTTTAGTTTTAGTCATTAAACTTGGTCAAATGAATTTATAAAGAGCGATATTTTGAGATAATCCATACGTTATTGAAAATATCGTGCTTTTACCCAAATCAAGTGGCTACAATGAAAGCAAGAAATAATTTTTGCGCTGCCATAACCTTATCAAATTGTCCCTTCCACCGACCCATAAAAATAAATAAACTATAATTAACAAAAAAAAAAAATCAAAATCAAAACCTTTAGGTCAGGAACAAAGCAATACTATAAAGAATGTCCGTGTTACCCCTTTTATAAATGTCTACTATACGACGTCAAGGAGATTTGCTGAATGGACAGGGTTCAGATAGCGCGTTTGTTTACAATTTACTTCTATCAAAATTTGCGTATCTCATGTGTGATTTATTATTACTATAGCAATATATGTGATATTAATCACCTACAAAATCCTCTGTCATTTTTTATGCTGATTTTATGATATACAGTGCACCAACTCCGAAAACAAAACAACTTTCTGTTTAGGGAAGATTCTGTACATTCCACCTTACATCGGTTCTTTCAAGCTCACTATATCGGTCTGGCGCATGTGAAAGACTTTGGTTATTTGGTAGGTAGTTTCTGTTAATTTTGAGGAACTCTAATCCCTGTAACATGATCAAATAGACTGTTCCAGGTATTTGAAAACTTGAGAGGAAGCGTATGCCGAGCAATTGAAAGATTCGTTTGTACGTTGAACTGTCCAAATACAAAGATATCTAACCTTAGATGGAACATGTACCTAACACGATAGAGTGAGTCACCCTTTCCCCTTTGGCTCTGTAGCTTTAATTTACCGAAGTCTTGTCTATTCCAAATTTATTTTCTCTATAACGCCAATTTATGACGGCTGATTCGAAGCGAGATCTGGAGTTCGGGGCGGAGTATCTCACACATAATATTGGCTCTTTCCGCTTATAAATACAATATTTATTGGAGTCATGTTTCAGATTGCATGTTTGTATTCAGAAAAGCTCAAACACGTGTACCCTTGATGAAGTCTTTAAGAGAGTTCACTATCATGCAGTTTTTTAGTATATTATGCTAGTGATAAACCCGTCATAAAAAATGAGCTACCAGCACCGTCAAGAATTGTTGAGCTGGTCAAATGTGCGTGTTCGAATGAGAGATTCATCAGTAGTAATAATAATGCAAAATATACAATCTTGTCTATACAGAACGGTGTGAGTAGGGTTGGATCAAAAGGTTTGCAGCAATTTTCTGTCCGCAACATTGATTATGATGTGGAAAAAGGGGGAATGGGGGCTGTTTTAAATGTGTTGAATGTTTTTAAACTATATTTTTTATGTTTAATTCGATCACGTAATAAATTGATGTTGCAATTGGTAGTAAGAAATATAAACCCCCTCAGCTATTCAAGTGTCACAAACCCCTTTTGATTGAAGCGAACAATTAAAAAACGTGACTTGTTGCGGCATTCCTGGGTCGATTTAGTTTCAATCTTATTACTCACATAGTTTATCAATACAATTTTAATAACAATACATTGATATTATTCTTTAAATTCCATTGGTTTTTTAAATATGGTAGGTCACGTGCTTGTTGTAAAAAGTGATATTGACCGCTCATGATCATGTGCTAAAAAAATTGATTGAAACTGATATTGACCAGGTCCACCTATAAATAGTATAATAATTCCACAAACTTATACTGACCTCTCATGTACAGAAAAGATTAATTTAAAAGTTAAATATTGACCAGGTCCGTCTATAATAGTGCATGCATGTTGTGTTGTTTTTGAATTAATGTATAAGTGCTATTGACCGCTCGAAGAAGAAAACTTGCTTGACAAGCGATATTGAGTAGGTCCTTACATCTATTAGCATCATTATGTCTTTAATTTTTTTTTTAATCTATAAAAAACAATGATGGGTTTGGATTTCAGAAATAAATGGCTTAATTTCCCTCAAGAAAAATATCGACCACGGACCTCAACTTTGATCAATATTTCTTCTGTGGGCAAAAAACATGTACCGACATCCTTAAAGAAATGCCATAGGCGTATATAAATATATAATGATATTTCCTTATAAATAAATTTGTTTTGAAATTGTGATAGGGAAGGAGAAATGCGACTTTTGCAAATTTTAAGGTTCTCTGTCCGTAGGCGGTATCGAATATATGTTATAAAAATGCATATGCTGATGTTTCCAAAGTATTGTTTTCAAAATTAAATTTGATGTATACAAGATTGATGTACAATCAAACTCACAAAGCCTTCGACCGACGTCGCCTTGCATGGTAATGACCGGCACTTTTAACCACACGACCACCGCAACAACCCCCCAAAAGGTTGTGCAAATGGCGTATATAAACTTTCGGGTCATAGTATACACGGTTGTGAGTTCCGGTTGTGAGGAACTCAACCAAACATCTTCTCTCTTTGTGAGGACCTCAACCAAACACCTTCTCTCTTTGTGAGGACCTCAACCAAACACCTTCTCTCTTTGTGAGGACAGCAACAAAACAC